>PVKV010015334.1:0-33762 GCA_004027835.1 Alouatta palliata | reverse complement strand
GGCTAATTTTTTGTGTCATAAGTAGAGACGGGGGTTTCACCATGTTGGCCAGGCTGGTCTTGAACTCCTGACTCATGATCCCCCCGCCTTGGCCTCCCAAAGTGTTGGGATTACAGGTGTGAGCCACCATGCCCAGCCCCAATATGTGGTCTTTTATCTCTTACCCCACACTCTTCCCACTGAGTCCCCAAAGTCCATTACATCATTCTTATGCCTTTGCATCCTTATAGTTTAGCTCCCACTTATAAGTGAGACCATAAGATATTTTATTTTTCATTCCTGAGTTACTTCACTTAGAATAATGGCCTCCAGCTCCATCCAAGTTGCTGTGAAGGCCATTATTTCATTCCATTTTATGGCTGAGTAGCATTCCATGGTGTATGTACTGTGATGTCAAATTCAAGATCTCTTAAACAGAACTGCTGTCCTTTTCCTTTGATACTTCTTGCATAGGTTTCTCTACCAAATGAAGCTTCCTGTCATGTCATCTTGCTCAAAAGTCTTCAATGGTTCACCATTGTCTATAACATGAAATGTAAATTCTCTTCCTGATATTCTAAGTCCTGGCACTTCAGCTAGACTAGTGCATTTAATATTGCCCAAGCCAGCTTTCTACATAATTCCATCAGATTTTTTGGTCAAATGTTTCCACGTTCTGGAATGTTCCATTTACCTTTTTTTCATTTTTTTCTACAAATATTTAAATTGTTCTTCAAATTTAACCCATATGTCTGTATCTGTATGGCTTTCCCCTAATTTCCTTGAAGTCCCTGCTCAAATGTCACCACATGAATAAGGTTTTTCTTTAACATCCAAATTAATATTGCAACAAAACACCCCTGCCTGTCTCTATACCTTTTATCCCCATTCCCTGTTTTATTTTGTTCCTTGGCACTCATCATTATACATTGTTTATTTATCCATGTCTTGTCCATCTGTCTCCATGAGGGTAAGCCTTTTTGTTAGCTTT
Source organism: Alouatta palliata (assembly GCA_004027835.1). Taxonomy (NCBI): domain Eukaryota; kingdom Metazoa; phylum Chordata; class Mammalia; order Primates; family Atelidae; genus Alouatta; species Alouatta palliata. Next base: position 32,792 of record PVKV010015334.1, on the reverse strand, counting down.
ATTCATAGCAATATACTCAGCAACAGGAAAAGGTCTGGCACAGAGTAGGCACGTGATACATATTTAAAGATGAAATAAGTGAATAAATGAACTCTGAAAATATTTAAGGGCACTTAGAATGTGTCAGGTACTCTCCTGAGCTCTGGAATGGTGCATATGAACCAAACAGAGTTATTTTATTTTATTATTTATTTATTTCCACTAAATACCCTCATCTGTATAGAGTTCTTTTAGACACTTGCAGTCTCTTGGAGAAAAAAATGTGTTGAAGTGTTTATCAAGTGCATGTGGAACATGGCAGAAGGGAGCATGTGCCATGTGTGTTCACATATTTGGTCTCATTTAAGCCTCACAATCATATAATCTGCTAGGTTTTATTCTCAATTTTTTTCAGATAAGAAAATTGAAGCTCAGGAAAGTTATCCAGTCTCTCCCAAAGTTTTATGCTAGTAGGTGGTTAAAATCAGAAGGAATCTAAACCCATTTCTTCTGATGCAAAAACCAGTATGCTTTGTACTATACTAGGTTGCCCCTTCAGTCATTAGGAAACAAATATGTTTGGCTTAACCTGAGGAAGGCATCATGGAACAGAAAATATTTGAGTAATTAATGAGACGTTCACCAAAGAAGAGAAAAGATGGAGGGATAGTGACCCTCTGTATAAACTTCACAGCTCACTACAACCCACAGAGCACTCTCCCTTCTGATTTTCATTCACTTCTATAATGTAATACATTCATTCAATAAATATTTGTCAAATACCTACTACATGCCAAGGAATGTTCTATACTCTGGTGTCACAGGAGTGAATAAAACAAGTATTTTTTTCCATGGAGTTTTCAGTGGGATATTGGGAGAAAACAGTATATTTAGATTTGAGTTACGGCTTCATCATAAAGTCTCTAAGGAGGACCTTGTAGAGTTCCCTTAGTCTCTGAAAATTTCAATTTTTAAGTTTAGAATAGGAATAACTACCCATCTCACCAAAATATGTTGTTGTGAGGATCCAAATTAATATTGCAAAATATTATGAAAATACTTTGAACTATGAAGCAGTAGATGTTGTGTTTTAATAAATCTAAGATGTCATTGCTTTTAAGAAGTACAACTATTTCATGTACCATTAAGAAGGAAAAAATTCTACCAATTATGACATGCCATTGATTTAAGACCTATCCCAATTTCAGAATTATCAAAATGTGTAAAAAAATCATACATCTTAGAATTGTTGAAATATGGTATAAAAATCTATTATTATCATTCCCTATGGTACCTAGCATATGGTATACGTTCAGAGAGGAATGAATTTAACAGGATACACTGGCATAGATGAATGAGATGGGGATAGAATATGTTTCTTAGAGATTTTTAAGGCTCTATCTTTTGATATAATTTTTTCTTCCTGGATAAAATCATTGCAGGAATTTTTTGTGTTGTGGAATTTTAAAGCTCCAAACACCTAGTTTCCCTTGCAGTTCCTTAAACAGAGCCACCATACCATCCCAGAGCACTACCTCAAGTCACATAAGAAAGCGTCAGACATTTTCACAAAGTGGCCGCACCACCAGCAGTGTATGAGAGTTCAGGTTGTCCGGTGTTCTCTCAACATGTAGTGTTGTCAGTCTTACCTTTATTTTAGCCATGCATGTGTGCAGTAGTCTCATATTGTGACTTTAATTTGCAGTTCCCATAATGTGGTCCATTATATGAGAGAGAAATGAATTTCTTGCTTGTTTAATTTGTAAAGTCTCCTAATAGAACTGCGGTCTTCTCTTCATGAAAACTTAGTATCAGGAAAAGTGGTGCTTTACTAGAACAACTTTTAAAATCATATGAGCATTGCTAATTATGTAACTGAGCTCTCTCACCCTCCTCTCTCTCTCCTCTCTCTTCATCCTCCTCTTCTGTCCTCCTTTACCCCCTTTTTGTTTTGGCTCTTAAGAAACGCAAAGACAGATCTGTGGTTCTTCATTATGTTCTAATATCAGCTTCATCCTTTTTTATCTGATCTTCATTTTCCTTCTTCTAACTCTTAACCTATTTTTCCCAACATTTTTTAACTATCCAGAAGAGATAAAATGATTTTATAGTTAATACCCGTATACCCACCATTTGCCTTCTGCAATTAACCTTTCTCTGTACTTGTTTTCTCACATAATTATCCATGTAGCCATCCCTCTATTCAATCATCAATCCATCTGATTTTATTTATTTATTTATTTTAAAATATAGTCTTGCTCTGTTGCCCTTGCTGGAACACAGTGGCACAATCTCGGCTCACTCCCTACCTCAGCCTCCCGAGTAGCTGTGATTACAGGCACCTGCCATCATACCCAGCTAATATTTGTGTTTTTGGTGGAGATGGGGTTTCACCATGTTGGCCAGGCTGGTCTCGAACTCCTGACCTCAAGTAATTTGCCCGCTTCAGCCTTCCAACGTGCTAGGATTACAAGCATGAGCCACTACACCCAGTCCCATCTTATTTTTTTGATATATTTCAGAGAGAGCAACAAACATCTATATGCTTCACCCCTGAACATTTTAGTGTGCATATTATTAACCGGAGTTCAATATTTGGTTACATAAAGTTCTTTTTTGTTTAGTGAGGTAAAACTGACATACAGCAAAGTACACATACCTTAAGGCTACCAGTCAGTGATTTTTTTGATTAATGGGAACATTTGTGTAACACAAATCTTTATCAGGACACAGAATATTACTATCATTTCAGAAAGTTTCCTCACTTCCCATCTCTCATCCCTATAATGTCAGGGACAACTACTATTCTGATTTTTTCCCCCACCATAAATTAGTTTTGTCTATTTTAGTACTTAATATAAATGAAATCACACACACTATATATATATATATATATATATATATTTATTTATTTAAGACAGTCTTGCTGTGTCACCCAGACTGGAGTGCAGTGGCACAATCTTGGCTCACTGCAACCTCTGCCTCCTGGGTTCAAAAGATTCTCCTGCCTCAGTTTCCTGTGTAGCTGGGGTTATAGGCATGTGCCACCACGGCAGGCTAATTTTTCTATTTTTACTAGAGATGGGGTTTCCACATGTTGGCCAGGCTGGTCTTAAACTCCTGGCCTCAAGTGATACACCCACCTTGGCCTCCCAAAGTTCTGGGATTACAGGCCTGAGCCACCACTCCCGGCCTACACACAGCATATGCTTTTATATGCCTTCTTTCATTCAGCATGTTTTAAAGATTCATCCAAACTATTATATGTACTGGAATTTGTTTCTTTATATTGTTGAGTAGTTTTCTATTATATGAGTATGCCTTAGTCTGTTTAGCAATTAAACCTGCGATGAAGGTTTTTGTGTAAGTCTCTATGTGGAAATGCTTTCATAACTCTTGGCTATCTACCTAGGAGAAGAACTGCTGGGTCATAGGGCAGGTGTGTGTTTAGTCACATAAGAAGTTGTCAGACCTTTTCACAAAGTGGTTGCACCACCAACAGTGTATGAGAGTTCAGGTTGTCCTGTGTTCTCCCAACATTTAGTGTTATCTGTCTTTCCTTTATCTTAGCATTAATGTGGGAAGTAACATCATGTTGTGGCTTTAATTTGCATTTCCCTAATGATTAACAATGTTGAGCATCGGTTATGGGCCATTTATGTATCTTCCTTAATGAACTGTTCGTTGAAGCCAATCCAAATTACTGTGGTTGTTTTTTAATTTTTGATATACAGGAGCTCTTTACCTAACCTAGATATGAATTTTTTGTCATATGTTTTGGAAATATTTTATGTCTGTCTATGGATTGCTTTTGTATTCAAATGTGACCTGTATTTTGATCTGTGTTCCCTTTGGCTTTGGCCTCCTTATTCATTTTCCTGCCTCCTCAGTACAGTGAAAAGCTGCCATGCACTCACTGGCCCATAATGATTAGCTTGTTCCTACCTGATTTTCTGGAGATGTGGGAAGAGACAGGGAGATGCTTAGGTGATGTTCTGTGGGTCTGGAGTGGTCTCAGTGGGCTTGATAGGCCTCCAGGTCTCATCTTCAGCACTTTGGAAGAATATCTGTGCTCAACAGCTTTTTGAAGGTGGAGATGTTAGACTGTGATGAGCTCTCGAGACAGCAGAGCTGTGCTCTGGGTCTTTTGGTGAATTTGATTCTGGTTTCTCATTTCTGAATGTGTGCCGGTTGCTAAGAGGAGTCTTTCTTTTATTTCCTTCTAAACTCTGTCCCCTACCTTTCCTCCTCTTCGCTCAGCAAAGAGAATGGGCTTTGGAGTCAGACTCTGTATGTATGAATTTAGTACAAATTTATAATATATAAGTATTTTATCTAGTTATATAGTAATATAAGCTCATTATTAAACATTTTGATAATACATATATAGTTTTAGAAAACATACATACTCTCCCAAGTCTTGACTGTGATGGCAACTATACAACTATATGCAATGGTCAAAACTCAGCACTATACACTGAAACGTAAATTTTATTGTATATAAATTGCACTTCAATAAACCTGACTTTTAAAAATGTTCCTTTAAAACAAATTCTTAAATTTCTTCATTGATTTTAAATTAGTCCTTTCAGCTCCTCTCAATCTTTCTTTTCCAATTTATCTCTTTTCTACATTATTGAGGCTTTTTACCTTCGTGATGCTGTTTTGAAAGCTTGTTTAGCTCTCCTGTAAATTGTCATACTGGATTCTTTGTTGCCATTCTCCCAACTTTGCTGCATATTTTATTCCCTTGAATTGACACTCTGTTGAGCTAGCCTCAGCTGTGCTTAACAAACAAAATGTATGGCTGTTTCACTTGCTCTTTTTGTGCCACTAGAGGTCTGATCAAGGCAACTAATTGTAGTGAGCAGGATAAGAGAAAAGCTGATCCTGAGTCCTTGTGTCGTGGTTAAACAGAACTCCTTTAAAATCTTCTAGGTTGTTGCTTCTACCACGAACATAGGACTTGGAACAATTTTTATGTTCAAAAATAAGTGTAACACAAGCCCACAGCGGAACCTGTTATAGCTATTTGTTGCAACTCCTTTAAAAGATGTTCAGCTATTTGAGGATATATGCTGATCACATGTCCTGAATTTTCCAGGACAGTCTGAATTTCAAATATTTCATGCCAAGTTCTCTCTAAGACACTCATATTCAGTATAACAGACAATGTTTCTTAACTTGGGTTCATAAAATATAGTTGATAGATTAACAAATTAAATTTATTCATTTGTTCTTTATCTATTTTTCCATTCTGCAAGTATTTTCTGAGCACCTACTACTGAGTGCCAGGCTCTGTAGCAGGCTCTGGAGAAAGAGATAAATAAAATTACTCTTGAGAAGCTAATGCTGGGGATAGATACACATGCTAAGAAATGAGTTCAGTTCCTCCAGGGCGTAATTATACATGGGAAAAGCCCAAATATAAGGCAATTCCTATACAATACACTGTATTGAGAAAACTTTTCAATTTCATTGTGTATATGTATATATTTAATCATATAAGTATTATAAATTTGTTTTCTAACACTAGTATTAGGAAGATGTCATTAGACAAGTATCTATAAAAATATTGAGTATTTACATAAATGTATTATATATACATATATATTTTTTAATATGAGAAATTGCACTGTATTCTCAGTGCTTTCACTAGTACAGCTTTTGGTTAGAAATCTTCCTCTGACTAGCTTGACAACATTGCAATTACTCTCATTAACAGCTGGTATGTACTGAATTCTGCCAAATGTCAGGTAATTTGCACACGCCCTTTCCAAGACTCGTACAATTCAGTGGAGCAGGCATCATTTTCTGCATTTTAGAGACTAGGTGGAGGTGGGTTTTAGAGAAGGTGAGTGACCTGCCTGGAGCCACCAGCCCACTGGAGGTGGCAGGCAATCCAATCTGCCTCTGCCTGACTGAAAGCAGTGTGCTCTTCTGCTCTTCTCTAAACTATACAGCCCTCATTGTTGATATGCTTTTAACTCTGTATCTGGCATGCATTTATTTAAATCTCTGTGGCCACCGGAAAAGAAAGTGAGAAAGAGGAAAGTAATTAGGATGCAGTTACTGCCAAAGCAACCCTCGTAATCCAATATTCTTGCTGTAGCCAGAGTGCTCCCTTTAAATGCCAATCGGGCCATGTCTCTCCACTGCTGTGAACTTTTCCAGTGCTCCTATCAGTTTTAGGCACACCAGCCCATTCTTATTTATCCAGCCCCAGGTAGTTGTAGTCTCACCTGGAGCCACCCCAGCCACACAGGGCTCTTTTCGTCTTTTTTCTCCCTCCTACGCGCTCTCTCCCACCCCCAGCCCTTGCTCACACTTCCTTTTGCTTGGAATACTCCCAGACGCCCTCCCACCTTCTCACCCATCCATTTAACTCTGCCTCTGGCTCTCAGCACCCTGTGGCCCCCTTTAGAAAGCCTGTCCCTGCTGCACCAACCCTCCTTACACATCCTCACATATGCACCTGCATTCCCCTTCATGGAGGCTATTATCAGGTTGTAGTTTACAGATAGATGCAATCGGATTCTCTGACAATATCTCCTCCAGTTCTAGGAAGACAGAAGGCAGGGACTCTGCAGCTTTTGCTTACCTTATTCCAGGCCTTAGCACTGTTTGGACAAAGGATAGCACTCAAAAATAATTATTGAAGGAATGAATCCTTCAGATCTCAATCTTTCCTCTCACCCCCACTAGGTTAGGACCCCCTGTTTTACTCTCACAGGACCCTGAACTTTTCCTCTCTAGTCCAGTGGTTACATACCTATCTGATTATTTGCCTGTGTGTCTCCTCTCCTGAGGGTCCCATGGAGGCAGGGCCTGTATTTACTTTCTTCACCATTTGAACTTAGCACAGTACCTGCCGAAAGTATCCCCTCAATAAATGTTTGCTGAATGAATGAGCTTGGGACCGACTGATTTAAAAGGGAGTGAATGAGAAGTCAGAGTGTAAAAGTTAAAAAAGTGGCTCACTAGCTAGTAATTCAAACTGTATTAATTAATCATCTAGTAATATTATTAGCAATTTTTAAGCTGAATAAAACATTATGGGTACAAACAATGCCTAATAAATCTCCTTCCTATGATAGAATAAGCTCTCTGACCACAAAGGTAAATGACTTCTGCTCTAGACAAAAGCTGGTTTTCCATGAGACGTTTAAGTTTCTGGAGTTCCCCCTTGCAGAATCCCTTCCCAGGCCCTGGGAGGGGTCTCTGCAATGTATACACTGGTCAGATGTTTTTGTAAAATTGGCAAAAGGGATTTTAAATCACAATTACTTGAGGCCTCTGACTTTCCTTTTGTCATCTTGTTAGGGGGATTAGAGTAGCCAAGGGCATGCTGGGGTCTGGCTAAGGGGGAGTTGAGTTAGGGACATCTTTAGTTTGACTTTAGTGGGATATATTTATGTGATCGAGAGACACTTCTTTGTATAGTTAAGTCATTTCTCTTTTTTTTGTCATTAGTTATAATTAATTTATTATAAAAGAGAGAGATGGAAATTATTTACATGATGAAAGATTTCAGAACTTCAGTGGAATGGGCAAATTCATGTTGATGCCATTTCAATGGTGACTTATTTCAGTCTAAGTACTTTCCAAGAATGTCACCATCTCTAAATAGGAAATAATCCTTGTCATCTAAAATATCTAGGCACTTTGGTGCCTCCACATTCAGGGAGAAGAACTTTATCTCCAACTTTCACGCTAACTGGTTGCATCTCTCCACCCTTTCCTTTAGAACCCCATCCAACAGCGACTACCGTTGCTTGCAGCATTTTTCCTTGAGATTTTTCCGGAAGCATAATGCCTCCTTTGGTTACAGCTTCAGCAGCACTCCTTTCAACCAATACTTGGGCAAAGAGTGGAAGAAACTTTCTAAACGCTTGCCCTGCCATGACCCCCCTCCGCCTCAGACCCATACTCTGGTCTGGCACACAACCCGTGGTCCGGCCCTCGTGACACATGAAAATGCCACCCAACGCGCCTAGTTAAGTCATTTCTAGTAGTCACATTATCAGAATAGCTTCTGGGAAAACCCCTGCTTTCCACTGTGACAACTCACCTGGTATTGTGACACAAGGTGATGGCCAGTATCAACAAGGATTCTTTTGAATCACATGCTTTGGAGCTGTAGGTGTGGGGTTGTTGGTGGTTTCTCTATTATCCCTGTACTTCCCGATTTCATTTTTTTTCAAAAATGACCTTTTGATCTTCACATCCCCAGTCTATCCAATAGAAACGTCAGCCCCTGATTCCCTGCCTTATCATTTCTTTCAGGTATTATCTGAAATGCCTGGAGGGACTTCTCCTGTGGATGACAGGGGCTCACATGCTTTGCTTGTGGCATCAGCACAACCTCCACGGCAGAGCCATCTCGCTGGCACCTTCCATGTAAGTCACCCCTCCCTTCTTCCTGTCCTTCTGATATGACTTGTGGAATATGACACTTGAAACCCAGAGGCCAAAAGGCTTGCTGCTCTCTCCTCAAGATTCAAAATAAACCTTCAAAATTGTGCCCTAAAAGACATCGTAGTAATAAAAGGAAGACTACAGTAAGAAGGAGGCAGAGAGAGAAGAAAGAAGGAAGAATATTAAGCAAGGGGTTTAAGAAGATTAAGGAAAATGATAATGATGGTAGCAGATGGATGGTTGAGAAAGATACAGAAAAGAAAGCAAATCTGAGCTCTTCCTTTGCTAGCTATGCATGTGTGGATTCCGGTCACAATAGGTCACTAATGGGAATCCTTATCCAGAGGTGGTTTCATGTCAGGTGCCAAGGTAAGGACATCGCACGCATCATCGCTCACCTGGATCACGGTAGTTGTTTCTTAAGTGGTTTCCTCATCTCTACCCTTACCCTCCTAAGTGTATTCTCAACCCAGCAGCCAGAGAGATCCTATTAAAATGTGTGTCATGCCATGCCGCTCCTCTAGTCTCCTACTCGCTGACCTCCTATTCCTCTACTCTGCTCCACCCTCAGTTGGCTCCAGCCACACTCACTTTCCTCAAACATTCAGGATTGCTCCTGCCTCAGGGCCTCTGCACAGACTGTTCCCTCTGTCTGGAAGGCTGTCCCTCTGGTATCTATCACTTACATGTCCACAGAGTCACCTTCTCACTCAGGTTCTTGGTCACTCCATCTGAAATGAAAGCATGGCCTGGCACAGTGGCTCACGCCTATAATCCCGGTACTTTTGGGAGGCCGAGATGGACGGATCACCTCAGGTCAGGAGTTCAAGACTAGCCTGGCCAACATGGTGAAACTCCGTCTCTATTGAAAGTACAAAAATTAGCTGGGTGTAGTGGTGGGTGCCTGTAATCCCAGCTACTCGGGAGGCTGAGGCAGGAGAATTGCTTGAATCTGGAAGGTGGAGGTTGCAGTGACCTGAGTCGCTCCACTGCACTCCAGCTTGGGTGACAGAGTGTGACTCTGTCTCAAAAATAAATTAATTAAATTAAATTAAATTTTAAAATTAAATGAAAGCCCTCCCCAGCGTTGCCTAGATCTTTCCCTTCTAACATGATATATAATTATACATAATTAAATATATACATGATATCTATTTATTTTTGTTGTCCATCTTCTTCCACTGGAATGTAAGCTCTAGGGCAAAGAGTTATTTGCTCACTGCTGTATCCCCTGTTCAAGGATAGTGCCTGGTACATAGTAATAGTATACTAAATATTTGTTCAACAAATGACCTCATGAGGTAGGCGCTATTGTTATTATTATTATTATTTTGAGATGGAGTCTTGCTCTGTCACCAGGCTGGAGTGTAGTAGCATGATCTCAGCTCACTGCAACCTCCGCCTCCCCAGTCCAAGTGATTCTCCTACCTCAGCCTCCAGAGTAGCTAGGATTACAGGTTCCTGCCATCATGCCTGGCTAATTTTTTTGTATTTTTAGTAGAGACAGGGTTTCGCCATGTTGGGTAGGCTGGTCTTGAACTCCTGACCTCAGGTGATCCACTGTCTTGGCTTCCCAAAGTGCTGGGATCACAGATGTGCGCTACCACGCCCAGCCGGTGCTATTATTAAGGACATTTTATAGATGATAAAATTTGGGCTTACAGGTGTAAAGTAACTTGCCCGAGATCATATGGTTAAGTGAAAGAGCAAAATGTTGAACCCAGCCGCAGCTGTTTTTAAAGTCTGTGCTCATAAACACCTCACTGTCACGTGGTCTTCCTCTTGCTGCAAACAGCTGAGCTTAGTATAAGGAAATAGCATTTCTCACATCAGTTTTTTTTTTATGGTTAACCAGACCACTGGATCTTCAGGTGGCCTTCCTGGGTTGCAGGCTGAGTGTTTGTTGACAGAAAGGGATTAGAACAAAGTCATAATGTGTGTGCTATATGAGGAAGTGAAAGAACAACTTTACATCCATTTGGTTAAGAATAGGAATATGAACTTATGAGGCCAACCTCACCTGGGGTTTCTGGTGTGGGAAGGGGCTGCCTCATCAGTGCAGGATCACCCATAAGCAAGCATGAGCACTGGCAGAGGGGACACCAAGAGAATCAGAATAACATTACCTGGGTAATCGTTGGCTATCTGATATTTTGAAAAACAGAGAAAAGGTGTCATTGTAGGAAAAAGCAGAACTTCGCTGGGCTTCCTTACAGGCATGTGTGTGATGGCATCGTTCCCTACATTCAATTACATATGGGAGCACCAGCAGCTTTTCAGTGCCCAGAGTCTCTGAAGGTCTTAATCTGGTTCTGCTGATCATGATTGATGGGGCAGTGAACTCACTTCATCTATCATATACTTTCAAATATGTGTGTGTGTGGTGGGGGGTCCCATTACATAATGAGAGGTAAATGGGTAAGAATAGTTTCTATGTAAATCCTTAAGGAAGTATAGTGGTGTCTGGGGAAGGATGGCCTAATCCAGTTATTAACATTGGGACTGGTGCTCTGAAGAGCTCCTATTCCTCCTTCAACACCTTCTGTGCTGTTACCTTTGTGAAGCCTTCTTTTCCCAGCTCCCTGCTTTTGCCCCCCACCCAGCAATTACCCACCCCTCTTCAGTGCCACAGGCATTATATTTATCACATTGCATCATGTTCCCCTGTATTCACTTCTGATTCCCTGTGAGGCTTAGAGCTCCTGGAAACATGTCTCTTGTTCATTATCTTATCTGATTCATCTTTGTATCTAGCACAGTCCCTGGGACCTACTGGAGGCTCCGAGATTATGCCGAAGACAATTAAAACCAGACTCTGGAGGCTAGGGGAGTTTCTAAGAAAAAGATGTCCTTTGGTGACTCCGCTTTTCAGACATGTCAGATGTCTAACACCGGCCCCCATTCAGGACAGATGAGCGTGACTGCCTCTCGAGCTCCTCATTTCTCCTCACAGCTTTTCTGCGAGGCTGCTCAGTGACTCACAGCAGGAAGAGAAGGAATCGGCGCTAAACTGTCCCCTAACACCTCCTTCACCATGCCCCAAAAAACCAAAAATGACAAAAAACAACTGGTTGAGTTACTTTGGGCCGCCGGCCCCATCACTTTCTGCATTTCTTATTCTTATTCTGTAGAAATCATGAGTTGAAATGGGAGACCTAAGTTTCCTTCAGGCTCTAAACTTTCTCAGTCATCGATCCTACTGCTGGGCGATGATCAGCTCATCCCCCTGCCCTCCTCCCACTCTGCGGAGTAGAGCCGGCCTGGTTCCCAAGGAACAAGACCTGCACCCACCCCAGCCCCTGGGGCTGCCCTTCTGCAGCATGTCTGTCTTTGTTGTCTGCCTCTGTGCTCTGCTGCTGTACCCTTCATTCCGTGGATCAAGCCTGCTCTCAATGGCCATTTTAATCAGATTTTATCTCAGTAAAAATGGTGAGTGATAAATTTAGAACATTACACATGCCATGATGCTATTTATGTGTTTTATTTTAAACTTCATATGCCGGCCTTTTGTCTGCTTGCTCTCAGATCTATTCCAGACCATCCTCTATCTGGGCTTTGTATCCTTGGGAACTACATTTTCCAGGCTCATTTCCAGACCGGCTAAAGAGAGCCAGTGATGGACACTGGAGAATGCAAGAAGGGAAGAAGTCAAGTTATGTCTCCCTTTCTCTCTGCTTCGCATGTTGTCTGACAGGTCTTGTCCGTGTCTCCACCTGCTGCCGGATAGCCCCTTCCGCCACTGCTCCAGATTGAGCTGGAGGCGCTGCCATGTTCCCAGATTCTTCCAGGTGACCCAAACTCCCGGGCTCTGGTAACTCTGCTTCCTCCATCTCTCCAGCCCCAGGGTTGATAGTGGCTTCCTGCTGCTCTCTGGCCACTGAACTCCTCCACCATCTGTGTTAAATTCCCTCAGTTTGCAATGTCATATCTGGCATGGCTCTGCCTCCTAATTGTACTCTGACTAAAACACTCTGGTGTTTGTGTCTGGGAAAGGAATGGGACTGGGTTGGTGTGGAGTTTTGAAGGGGGACCATGGCTTTTTAAAAAGTAGCTTTATTGTGGCATAATTTATGTATAAAAGACTGTAGCTTTTATATGTGTTTGAATTTTTTTTACAATGAACTAGTATTCACGTTGCTTATAAAATATTAAAAAATAACTAGTTAAAAATATGAACAGCAGGAGTGGGTAACACATCAAGTGCTTTAGCCTAAGCTGTAAGCCATGTAGGGAAAGCTCTGCAGAGATGCTGACATTCACAAATGTTACTACTTACTGGGTTCCAGGCACTATACTAGGCCTTGAAGGGCTATCAGTGCACAATATATATGGGCATGATCCCTCCCTGTATTATCTGTAGTAATTCAATACACAATTTATGTCAACCGTTATTCATTTTGAAGAAGAAAAGAGGGTAACACAAGGCCTAGCCTAGTCAGTGTAGGGTTCCTTGGGGCCATGACTCACCAGCTAACACCCAAAGGATGGTAAAAACAGCTTAGTTACTGAAGGGACGTACATAGGCAGTAGGGGACAGTCAAGCTGAGCTGCCGCTGATTGCTGCCCTGGTTCCTGTGCTCAGGGAAGCTGTTCTAACAAGAGAGTTCTTTAGAAGGTGTTTCTCATTGGAACCTGGTGGGGGTGTGGGGGTCACCAGTCCACTGGAAGTGTGTGTAGATTCTGGGAGGAGTCTGTCAGGGCTGTCACCATGTCTCCCACGGTGCTGGACCCACTGTCTGCACCCCAGGTGGCTCTCACCTGAGAGGAGGAAGCCAGTGTCATGCATCTTGCAGTGGTGGACGAGGCTGTTTGGAGGTGGCTCAAAAGCTAAGGACGCTCTGGAATCAACAGCGATGCCAAAGGTGCTGGTGTCCATCAACCCCTCATCCTTTGATAGGAACGGCTGGCATCTTTCTCAGTCTTTAGCAGAGTAGCATGCAATGTTCAAGACAAGTCCTCAGTTCATCTTCCATCCATATTTCCAGCCATAAGTTCTCCTTGGAAAGAAATGCTGAAACTTGTGGTTAAAATGTACCTAGTGAAGCAGGTTTCATTCTTCCAGGGCTTGTATTTTTCCTCTTCTTTGCGTAATCCAATTCAAACGTTCTTTGCTTGAGTCTTGGTTTTTCAAATTCATAGACATTTTGGCTAAGGCTGTCATCCCCTTATTTTAATATAAGTCACCAATCTCCTTATTTTATTGTAAGCCACCAATTTTTTTCATGAGATTAGGTTACTTGCAAAGTAACCCATTAATTGCAATTATAGTTTAATTACAGCATGTCCAGGTCTCTCCAGACCATATAAAATCAGGTTACATTTCCTTTTGACATCCAAATTACAAAGGTAACAACATGCTCTTAGCTTGACCTCAGTGTCCGCCAGCTATTTCTGGGCTTCTCCAATGGGGTGTGTCATTTATGCTTATATACCAGCTGCCGTAACCGCATGGATCTACCTGGTCCTTTCTCTCCAGCTCTGGTTCCTCCAGGTCTGCTTTCTACAGGGCCACATGGAAATCCTCAGTGCTGTCACAGCCCATCATGAAAGCAGTGCTGATTAAGCCAAAAACACAGTCCTGTCCAGTGCTGCCTGGTGGGGGTCGGGGGAAGCCAGGCCACTGGAAGTATGTGTAGATTCTGGGAGGAGTCTGTCAGGAATGTTGCCATGCCTCCCCCAGTGCTGAACCCACTGTCTGTACCCCAGGTGACTTTCACCTGAGAAGAGGAAGCCAGTGCCATGCATCTTGCAGCGGCCTGCCAGCTCAGCCAGTCCTCTGGTTGTCGGAGCAAAGTGGGGTTTTACACACAAACAGGGAAAATGGCCTCTCTTCTCAGCTCTAAACTACACTTTGTCACCTGGAAGCTGAGGCAATGATGCTTAGAACTGAGAACCATAAAGGTTTTTTTGTGGACAGTTTCCCTGCTTTCTGGCTGTTATGCATCTAACCATTGGGGTCTAAAACCAAATCCAAAGAACTAGGAAGGAAGAGAATCCATACCGTCCTTCCAACCTCTTCCTCCTGGTTCTTAGCTGTCTCAGCAACACTTGGTTCTGCTCCCTAAGTCACGAAGCAAAACTTCCCAACCATATCAACAGAGGCAAACAGATACGCTGTGTCTATGGGAGTGTAGGTGTGCTGATGGGTGTCTACGCTAACAGTCTATGATTAGTTTCGACCAGTCAAAATATATTTTATATGCTACCTGGTAGTGTTAATTCACTCTAATAACTGAAATATCTGGTTTTAAGAAGATTCTAAAGAGAAATGTTCCACATTACAATGTCTTTCCCCCAAAAGACAGAACCTATATACACACTGATGTCATGTAATTTACGGGAGCTGCACGTATGACAACAAGAGCAGGAAGAGAACAAGAAGCAAGTGTTTCTCCCCACTTCCTGTGCAGGGCCAGGGTACCTAGCTGCAGTTTAAGAGCAAGGCCTGAGATCTAGCAATGTTCTTGCCCATGTGAGGCCCGGTTTTGCCTGAAAATAGAACTTCTGAAACAAAAAGTTCCCTTATCCCTCTTGCAGGGCATGCGACAGGGGTGTGGCTCACCTCTTCAGTATCCCACTGCTCAAACCCGTAGGGGGAGCATGCAGACAGGCAGGTTGTGGGGAGCTTTTTTGGGCTCCAACCTCTTGGCTGTGTCTAGGGTTGAGTGTTTACAGCTCCTGAAGCCCCAGGAGGCGTGTGTTACGGTGCGCTCTTTCAGTTTTGACGTCTGCAGGCAGCTTGTGTTAATCAGCTCATTTAGACCCTCGGCCTTATCACAAGGATGAGGGCTTTCTTATCCTCAGTTCTTGCCCTAGTGTACCAGAAAGAATTGGGTAACACTTGGGCTGGAAAGATGGATGCAAGGTTTTATTGAGTGGTGGAGGTTGCTCTCAGCAAGGTAGATGGGGAGCTGGAAGTGGGAGGGAGTGGGAAGGCAGTCTTCCCCTGGAATCGGGCTGTCCAGCAGCTGGACTCTCCTCTGACTACGCTTGACCAAATTTTCTGCGTCATCCCGCCTCAGTGGCCTGCTGGGCATCTGCTGGTGCCTGTCGGTGTGCTCTTCTGATCCTCTGCTCCTCTCCACGTCCAACTGCTTGTGTCCCTGCCCGCTAGGTTCTCAGAGTTTTTATGGGCACAGGACAAGGGTCTGGCGGGCCAAAGTGGTCTTGGAAAATGCAACATTTGGGCATAAAAACAGGAGTGCCTGTTCTCACTTAGGTCCCTGGGCATAAGCCTGAGGGTAGAGACCTCTCCAGCAACCCCGCCCTTCTCTACCCAGCACTTCCTTGCCTACCTCCCATATCACCTCTACTGTTTCCTGGTGAAAATAGTAATACTGAGAATGAGTTGGGGTGGAACATTGACCTCTCAAAACATTTATCATTCTTTCATTTAACAATGATGGTGTCACTTCCTGTTAGGGGGTTTGGGGAATAAAAATACTTTTTAAAAAGTAAAAACTTACGCTTTGGAAATTTACAGTTAAAAAAACCACAATTCTTTAGTGAGTACTTATCCAGGCACTATTTAATTTATACTCAACATGGAGCCTCTCAGTCAATCCTCACATAAAGTAGAAGCTACTATAAAATGAGGAAACAGAGCATAGACAGGTTGAGCGACTCGCTCAAGGATACAGCAGAGTGAAGATTCAGGCCTGGCTTTCCAGATTCCAGAACCTTTGCTCTTATCTGATACACCGTTCCCCTCACCTCCTTTAACTAAAAATCCTAAGACTGTTACCAGACAGTTCATCAGATTCCCCTCAGTACGTATTTAAACACAGCACAGTCTGTAAGTTGGTGTAAAAACAGTTTCTTCATTGACTGGCAAGAATTCTAAGGGTAATCTCATCAAATTATAATGCTCCAGCTTTATGAGTAGAAATTTGGGTTAAAAAGCTTTACATTCTTAAAAAGTAATACAGCATTTTAAAAAAAACCTACCACTGGTTATATTTATATCTACTTGTGTTATGATATGGAAACTTAATTTTGTAAGTAGCTGCCAACCTGTCTTCCAAAGTGGCTGTACCATTTTGCATTCCCACAAGCAATGAATGAGAATTCTTGTTGCTCCTCATCTGTGGCAGCATTTGAGGTTGTCATATTCTGGATTTTGGCCATTCCTATAGGTGCATGTAGTGGTATCTTATTGTTTTAATTGCCATTGTCCTGATGACATATGATGTGAGGCATCTTTTCATATGCTTATTTACTATCTGAATATCTTCTTTGATGACCTGTCTTGTCAAGATCTTTTGCCCACTTTTCAAATGACTTGTTTTCTTATTGTTGAGTTTCAATAGTTTGAATATAGAAATAGAGGAGGTTTGTTTACTAATCAGGATATATAAGCATTTTAACAGCCAGTTGATAGAAAATATGTTATTTTCTCCAAATTGGTTACATAGAAGTCTATTCCTAATACAATAATAGTAGTGAGAGATTGTATTCTTGTAGGGAAATTTTTCCTGAAAAGCATGGCAAAACTCTTGATGATTCTCTAATAGGCTCAGAGGTTTAGGTTTGCTAGATGTTGATTATGTTGATGGGTTGCTAGATGTTAGATCATGAGTCATGATTTAACATGATCATCATCATGACTCATGACGAGAGAGAGCACAGCTTAGTGGTTAAGAGCGTGGATGTTGGAGTTCAGGTCCCAGTGTTCCCACTTATTATTTGTGTGACATTGGGCAAATTACTCAACCTGTCTGGCCTCAGTTTCCCAATCTGAAAAATGGGGAGAACACTATTACCTACCATTGTGGACTGAATGTTTGTGTCCCCTAAAATGCATATGTTGAAGCCCTAACCCCTAGTGTAGCTGTATTCGGATATGGTGGCTCTAAGGATGTAATTAAGGCTGAATGAGGTGTTAAAGATGAAGCCCTGATCCCATAAATTAGTATCCTCATAAGAAGAGACATCAGAGAGCTCACTCACTCTGAGGAGCACAGAGGAAAGACCAAGTGAGCACACAGTGAGAATGTGGCTGTCTGCCACCTACGAAGAGAGCCCTCACCAGACACCAGCTCTGCTGATACCTTGGTCTTGAACTTCCAGTCTCTGGAACTGTGAGAAAATAAATGTTTGTTGTTTAAGCCACCTAGCCCATGGTGTTCTGTTATGGCAGCCCAAGCTGACTAAGATACCTTCCTTGTAGAGCTGTTGAAGGATGAAATCATTCGATACACATGATGAGCTTTGCACAGTGCCTGTCACATGGGAAGCACTGTATAAGGGCTAGCTGGAATTGCTGACCTCAGATCTGTGGCTCTGGGGTTTGAGAATTGGTGATGTTGTGCACAAGCGTGACATACGTAACTGCAAATGGATACACTGAGTTTTGAAAAACATATTTGAATAACTAATTTTGAATTAATTAAGTGGGGAGACATTTTCATTCTAAAGTCAACCCAGTCGGATGAGAGGTTAGAGCCAAGATCTCATGCCTTCCTCCCTTCCTCCGCTTCTCAGTCCCCTCTTACCCAGATATAAACTCCAACCAACAATAAGCAGGTTGTAATGGGTCTCTGGGGAAGGAAAAGACAGAACAGGAAATATCTGCATAGATAGAGGAAGCCTGTAAAACATAGATGATGGTTGTAATTTTAGGAGTTCAGATATAAGTGGCATCAAGTTAAACTCTACTTTTAAAATAGTAGAGGCTGGAATGCTTAAATGTTAGTCCTTAAATGACTATTATTTTTCCCTTTTATTGTATTCAACATGAACATATTTGTATCCTTAAGGTTTTGGGTAACTATCATAAAAGTCAAGTTAGGGTGGAAGAATTATTTTCTATGAAGGCTCAGGGAGCCATGGACAAAGAAACAACTGCTTTAGATAAATATTAAACTATACTTTCAGTTCCAAAGTATTGCCTTAAAGGGGGAAAAGGAAAAGAGGCTGGACAAGCAGGAAGAAAGAGGGAGGAACGTGAAGAAATAGGAAAAGAGGGGAGAAAAGAAATAGAAAAAGAAGAGAAAGGAGGGAATAGAAGCAAGGGAATAAAAATAGCATTATAATAAAATTTGGTTCTATAGGTTTTGAGGGGCTTTTGTCAAGGTCATTTGTAAAGTTCCTCCAGGGGAAAGGAATAACAATTTTCTTCCCTCTTTGTAAATGTAGATGAACTCACTGTTCAGCATTTATGCAGCTTCCACTGTCTACACCCTGGGAAGAGCAATTTTTGGCCTGTGTGACAGATACCATGGGTCTTCAGGTTTGGAGATGTGGCACTCGGTCTAATTTTAGCAGTAAGATTTAGACTGGTGAATGACTGTCCCACTTCCTCCTTCCTCCAATGCATGGATGGGGAAAGCATTCCCTGAGCTGGAGGATTCCACCCGGCCCACCTTCTTGCTGCCTTGGGATTGAGACTCTACAAGCTGCTGTCTCCATGGGGCTTAGGTCCTGATAGAAGCCAACTGAGAGACAGTGGCATTTAGGACTACACATGTGGGACATATGACAGACACAGAGAATGACTGAGAGAGATATCTTCAGCTCCCTTCCTGTCTTGTTCATGCTCCCATCCAGAAAGAATATACCTTCCAGGATTTCATAGTTTGGGAGTACAGAATCAAATTTTTTAATTAGTTCAATCAATATTTATTAAGCAGGCACTCTGTGACAGGCAATGTGGATATAGATAGGCATTGGAGAGAATGTCAAACTCCCTGCCTCCTTGAGTCTGCAGTCAGGAAGGCAATAAATATCCCTTATTTGGGCAATTGTATACTCCTCCAATGTATGACCAAATATGGGCACATCTTCCAATACACAGACTGACCCCTGTCCCCTTTGGGTAAAGAAAGAAAGAAATCTTTGATGACCAGGAAATTAATAGTCTGAAAGGCAACTCTTGCATGTTCTCATTTGTAAAAAGACTTCTAAGGGATTGGGTGTGGTGGCACATGCCTATAATGCCAGCACTTTGGGAAGCTGAGGCAGGAGGATTGCTTGAGCCCAGGTGTTCAAGACCAGCCTGGGCAACACAGTGAGACCCTGTCTCTATTGACTCAAAAAAAAAACCAAAAACATAAAATATTTTTATTTAAAAATAACCCTTAAACATTATTTTGCTTTAACTCAACCCTCATGCAGGCAAAACAAAACAAAACAAAAAATTTGCTAACCTTTAAACCCAGGACAAGATCTTTTACAAGGACAGCCTTTGATGCCACCTGGGAGAAAGTTCATTCTCTGGGTTTCAGTCATAGCATCCTTTCTCCCTTGCTCCTTACCTAGTTCTGAGTTCCTGGACCAGTGTGGTATGCTGGACTCATTGTCCTCATGGTGTGGAATCAGAAGCAGGCTGTAAAAGTGTGTTCCTTCTGGTTGTTCTGCTTGCTGTGGAGCGTGCTCCATCTTTATCACCTTCTGAGCTGGCCTGAAGCTTTACCATGGCTCCTTGGTAAGGGATTGCTTATTCATCGCCCTATCTCTGCTTTTATTTATTGGCAGAGCACTGATTATGTTCAGGCATAACAACCCTCACCCCTATTCTCCTCCGTCTAAGGATAATGGCAAGCTCTCCCTCCTGGCCAAGTGATCCACTTAAAGAGGTGTTTGTGACTTGTTCCACAATAAAATAAGTGGGTCAGGAGAGTGGCAGAAAGGCCTATAGGTGTTTCTTTGCCCTTAAAATGAGAATTATGAAAAGAGATACTTTTTGCATCTGCATGTAGGACATGGCATGATAGCAGCCACCTTGCAGCTACCTTTGAGCCAGCTGGAGGATGAAACTGATAGGCTGAGGATGGCAGGGTAGAAAGTGGAAAAGAATTTGGGCTCTTGATTATGAATCAAGCTGCTGAATCAACTGACCCTAGGACTACCCTACTCAAGATGTCTCATTATATAATACACTGTATTTTCCTTTGCTTGTATCAATTGAGTCAGTATCTTCCATTATGAATGACTGGAGGCCCCATGATATACCTGCCTATGTCCACTAATATGGGCACCAATGAATCTCAGCTGGTGGTCATGGGTAGGTTTCTGTTTGACTATTCTGCACTTTCAGGAGGAGTAAAATGACAGGATAAGAAATTCACACTCTGGATTTATTTATTGTTAATTAGATTTTTATTGTGAGATAATTGTAGATTCACATGCTGTTGTGAGAAATAAGACAGAGCTTTCCTTTGTATCCTTCAAGCAGTTCCCCCCAATGCTAACATCTTGCAAAGCTGTAGAACAATATCACAATGTCAATTCCTATATACCTCCACCTCACTTCAGAGCATATCCATGTACATATATTTTATATTTTAGGCTTCAGAAGTTCCTAGTTTAAAAACAGAAAAAAAGAATGGCACTGATAATCTATAGTAAATACATATTTGATATTCAAGTTATGTTACTTGGATTGAGCTTTATACTTTTCCAAGGTACTTTCTAGTCCACTATCTCTCTTAAGGCTTAAAACAGCTCTAATAGTGAACAAACAGATGAACAAATGAAACAAACATCTGTGCAATCAGTAGTTAAGGGAGGTTCAAAATAGGCACTGCCAGAGTCACTGTTAGAGAAGGAACCTGGAGTTCCACGGTACAAACTCTGCACTCCCCATCTGGGAATGGCAGCAGAGTCCTTGAAGTGTTTCTTCCTCTCTCTAGCCAGTCCCCATCAGAATTGATAATTAAATCCTTCTTGTCAAAGGACAGGATTGCTTCTGGAACATGTGATCTCAGCATCATGTGAGTAGTATTACAGAAGCTGGGAAGCACTGCATAAGATGGATCCTTTTGTGCTCTTCACCTGTCCAACAAAAAAGGTTTGTTATTTTGTAATGATTTCCATGAAATCTCATGAGCTCTATTGGGGGAAATTTACAAAACAAGAATTAACAAATAAAGAGAAGAGATGGGCCAAAGTTATCCGCTGGATGCACAGTTGGTGGGCATTCCGGTGGTGGGGGGGACTTTGTCCCCTTGCTGCTCTCCTTCTTATAGGGCAAGCGTGAGAGCAACCTAGTGGGTGGGAGGATAATCAGACTTCTTAAGTAACATTAGTTAGACACCAGCTCTCTGAGTTGCCTGGGAAAGTTAGCTGTTCAGCACCTAAAGGCATTGGGGTCCATGGAAGAAAGAAACTGGTCTCATGAGCAGTTTGGATGGACCCTTCATGTGGGAATAAGATGGAGGGCCTCAGGCGCCAATTGGCTTGTTATCCAGGCACTGTAGGTGAGCCTCCTAGGCCAGTTGTTACCAGTCCTGATAGTGGCAGTGTAGATTTTACTCATCTTCAGATCCCCAGCTCTTAGCACACAGCCTGGCATATGATAGGTACATGAGCAATGTCTGATAATGTAATGGTTGAATGTGCTTCAACCATTACAAGTAATTTTGTTTTTGCTCATGGAAGGAGAGGAGGGCTAATAATAAACGTTGTTGCCTACATTTCTTGAATTCCTGAAAGATGGCATGCACATTCTGCCCCACTTTGGTAAAACCTCTCTGAAGAATTGACAACTCTATGAGGAGGCTTCCTGGTTCAAGCAAGATTTTTACTGATGTTTTACTATTTCCTTAAACCACTGGCCAATAAAGCTAGTGTCTGGGATTTGTTATATCCACACTTAGACACTCAGTAAAGGAAGGCTCTGCTGGTGGCAGCCACTCTGGAATTTCCCACAACCACTCTAACAATCTTTTTTTTTTTTTCTTTGAGATGGAGTTTTGCTCTTGTTGCCCAAGCTGGAGTGCAATGGCACAATCTCGGCTCATGCAACCTCTGCCTCCCGGGTTCAAGCAATTCTCCTGCCTCAGCCTCCCAAGTAGCTGGTATTACAGGCATGTACCACCACACCTGGCTAATTTTGTATTTTAGTAGAGATGGGGTTTCTCCATGTTGGTCAGGCTGGTCTCAAACTCCCGACCTCAGGTGATGGGCCCACCTTGGCCTCCCAAAGTGCTGGGATTACAGGAGTGAGCCACTGTGCCTGGCTTACAATCTTTTTGAATCTTCAATATTTTGATTGAATTAGATACACAGTACGATGGGAAGTTAGCCACTGTTTGTAAATTTTTCATGAAAACAATTTGGAAAATGATACCGCTTAAACAATTTTCTTTAGGGCAGTGTTTCTTACCTCATCACCGCTGAAAAGTCCTTTTAAGACTATTTCCTCCACAGAATGCTGTTCTAAAAGATTTTGTTTATAAATAAATCTTTTCGTTAAATAATAATCTTCCCAAGAGGAAATCAAACAGTCGAGAATTTTTTTTAAAACTGAAAGTATTCTTGAGGCTGTATTTTAAGTAAACAAACACTTACCTTTAAGTTTCCTAAAAACTTAAGGTTTCAAGAAAGCCTCAGTTTCAGGAAAAACTGAAAATAACTGAAAGAATTCTCATCTTCTTTCTACCCTTGTTTTCCTCCCCACCCTCGCCCCCAGATACTGGTTATTACTTTCCTCAACTGTTGGGATTCTGGGTAATTCTAAGTTTGAAACTAGAATTCCAGAAACACCAAGCAGATGGAATAGAATTAACAAAAGCCTGTGGATTCTCCTAGGTTTTTTGCTATCAATTTACCCTCCTTACTGTTAATGGGTCTTTTACAGTTAAAGAGTTATTCCTGGCTCACAGTCTCCCAAACTAGGGATGATTAGCCCCAGCTTTTTGCTAAGATAACATCAAAAGAGGCAACATGCAAGCTGGCATAGCCAACACCTCTCACCTTGAGGAACTGTCTCCTGAGATGTAGAATAAGTCACTTGTCCTCTTTAAATGAATCTCTTTACCATAGCTTTGCTTGATTTCCCCATTCTGAAGTTGTTGCTTTAAGATGGGGGGAAAAATTCTCAAGAAAGAGCATAACAAACCAGCAAGTAATAGCATTTTTTTTGTTTTAACAGAAAAAGGATTATTTTTATTACTTTCATACATTGCCACAGCACTGTTTGGGAAAGATTAGAATCAATAGGAGTTTGGAAATCTGACCTTGGCTGGTGGAAGAATAGAACAAATCTGGTTCTTCTTAATTTCCCATTCAGGTTCTCAGTGTTCCAGGAAGCAGTTTGCTCAAGTTTCTTTTCTCCATTTAGCTCTCCTGAATGCCCGGCTTCAGTGCCTGGACATTGCTGCCAAGGATCCCGCTGGCGCATTCAGCTGCCATTCAAGGAAACAGCCCTCCACACCGCCTCGCACTTGGAAGTTTGTCTTATAGCATAAAACAGGTGGAAGGACAGTCTGCCTTTGGAGTTCTGCTGGCATGTCTTACCACTTCTGCTGTCCAGTGCCAAGAATGACAAAAATCTTTTGTGTATGTTTGGGGGTGGGAAAGACCAGATATAACTGGGAACAGCAGTTAACTTGTTGTTCAGACAAGATTCTCAGGGCAGCTGTTATAACTCAGGCAGCAATAACTCTAACACTTGGCTCTGTTGGTAGGATGGATTGATAGAAA
Source organism: Alouatta palliata (assembly GCA_004027835.1). Taxonomy (NCBI): domain Eukaryota; kingdom Metazoa; phylum Chordata; class Mammalia; order Primates; family Atelidae; genus Alouatta; species Alouatta palliata. The sequence goes on along the minus strand of PVKV010015334.1, from coordinate 8,969 downwards.
CTTTGGACAAATCGTCAACAAAAATTATGTGCTCATGATACTGTTGAATATACTATGGATCAACATAAAGATAATCAAATATTTGCTAGAATCACAACAAGGAAATACAATAAGCATATTAATCAACTAGGGTTGTGTTTACACTTTCATTTCTAAACACCTTCTTTCAGTGAAGTCATTAATATCTGTTGGCTAAAATGTGAATTGACACAGGACTTGCAATCTGTAACTACAATTGAGACAGGATTACCTTTTTATGTGCTGACACTCATAATCTTCTTTAAACTAACAATTTAGTCAACTTCATGATGGAATTATAAATTCTGATTTGTGAACTTGCCAACTGTTTGTCCTTTGCCAAAGACTAGCCAGTGCTTAATTTTTAGTCTTGACACGTATGTGTACACACACATAAACAATCTTGTTGTATTTTTTATACAAAGAAAAAGATTATGTTAGTATTCAAATGGCAGTTATTTACACTAAATTTACACTTCAGTAGAAGATAAAAATGTGACTAATTGAAATAAATAATTCCTGGAAAGAGAATTCTCAACATAAAGTTGTATGAATCTCAACACTGTCAGTTAAATCTCAAGATTTTCTAAATCTTATTAATGTGCATCAGTTAAAAAAAATAGCTCAGCTAGGCTCAGTGGCTCACATCTGTAATCCCAGCACTTTGGGAGGCTGAGACAGGCAAATCACGAGGTCTGGAGTTCGAGACCAGCCTGACCAACATGGTGAAACTCCATCTCTACTAAAAATACAAAATTTAGCTGGGAGTGGTGGCGTGTGCCTGTAACCCCAGCTACACAGGAGGCTGAGGCAGGAGAATCACTTGAATCTGGGAGAAGGAGGTTGCAATGAGCCAAGATTACACCACTGCACTCGAGCCTGGGCAGCAGAGCAAGACCCCATCTCAAAAAACAAACAAAAAAATAGTTCCGCCTTGCACGGTGGCTCATGCCTGTAATCCCAGCACTTTGGAAGACCGAGGCAGGTGAATCATGACATCAGGAGATCCAGACTGTCCAGGCCAACATGGTGGAAACCTGTCTCAACTACAAAATACAAAAATTAGGCAGGTGTGGCAGTGCACACCTGTAGTTCCAGCTACACGGGAGGCTGAGGCAGGAGAATTGCTTGAACCTGGAAGGTGAAGGCTGCAGTGAGCTGAGATTGCGCCACTGCACTCCAGCCTGGGTGACAGAGCAAGATTCCATCTCAAAAAAAAAAAAAAAGTTCCATGGTTTTGCAAAAATTACTATTGCCCCCATTGTAGAATGAGTTGAATGTGTGGGCGTTATTGATACGGTTAATGATTCTGTATCACCAGCAAAATACAGAATCAAAATTGACCTTGGCTTAAGGTGACTCACATTTTAATTTGGCTATTCAATCGATGCTGGAGAGTCGGACACACCACTCAGTCAACAGCCATCTGGCCGGCCTGTCTCCTTCGATCCTGACCACTACCTTGACTTACCTACTGTGTCTCATCTTTTCTCTCTCATTATTGCCTCCACCAGAATTCCTGAGTCAAAGCCCAACGTGGCCCTCTGCTGTTGTACTGGCCAATCTGGTCTGTCTTGCCCTGCAGCTGCCAGTCTTCTCTGTCACTCCTGGCGCCTCAACAGGCCCGGCAGCCTCTGCCAGTTCTGCTGTTCACTTCCCAACCAACGCCTCAACAACTCCTGTGGCGTCTTCTTCTGCCATCACATTTCACTTCCATGCAGGCCCCAAATCTCTGACACACCTGCCTTCTGCCTCTCTTGGCAGCTCTCAGCTCAGCTGTTGGCACTTCCATACACCGACATAAAGCCAGACCACAAGGTAAACTTGTGGCCCTACCACACTGACCTTGGTCATTTCTCTGACCCCTTGGACATGGCACCGATACTTGATCTTGCTGGAACTCTTCCTTAGATAATTTCCCCCCTTGCTGCTTTGGGGTAGGGAGTAACCCCACTCTTTCCTGCTCTGGGGAGAGATAGTGATGGGGCCGCCTCCTGCCTCCTGTTGCCTTCTCTTACCACCTCTGAGCCAGGCCAGCCCAGCAGGTTCCCAGCCTGTCTCGGATTCACTAGAATGCTTTTGTTACCACCTGCTTATCTGCCTGCCCTCCACCATTGCAGCACTTTTTTTTTTTTTTTTGACAGGTTGACAGTGTTTGCTTTGCCGGGTTTTGGGCAAAAAAAAAAAAAGGTCTACAGATCAGAGTAGATGTAACTAACATAAGTAGGGAAAATAAAACTTATTGTGAGGCAAGAGATATAGGAAAGGTCAGATAAGAGAATCTAAATGGAGTTATTAGTAGGAGTAAGTAAGAATGAATAGGAGTGAAATGAAAGACTTCAGGGGGATGGGAATATGTAAGAATGAGATTGTGACTGTTAAAAGATTATACTTGACCATGAAATCTAACCTACTCAGAACCTTGACATTTGACTGGTTACATACCCTATACACTTAACATACTTTAACAACCCATTTTATGCAATAGATAAATATTCTAGAAAAATTAATGAGAATAAAATTCAGAGAGGAAGTCTTCTAATTCCTTAAATATAATTAGTGAAGTACATGGAGGTAAGACTGATATGTAGATAAGCAAAAACAAACTAAACGAAACCTGTAGCTTTAACATGAACTTTAAACATAATTTTATCATATCCCAAAGAAATGATACAATTGGTGTCTATGAGTGCAAACATCTTGAGAAACGGGGTGCTAAAATGTTGGTGCTAGGATGGTTTTTCACAAAAGCAAATTGTTTCTTTCTGAAATAAGACAATATAGAACAACTCCCCCAGCAATAAATTAGGATTATTCCCTCCATGACAAAGAAGGGGAAAAGGGTTATTCAAAGGCAAATCATAGCAAATAACTCATTATTCATATACATTTATATTTTTAAAAAGGAAATACTGGTTAAAAAAAGATTTTAAATGCCTGGGCAATCAGCAAAATTTATAGCTTTAGCACATGTATCGTCTATATCCCTGATCACACTTTTAAATTGGCTTCAACATAAATTAAGGTTTAAAAAGAATTTTAGGTTGCCTCTTTTGAAATTGTGGACATGAGTTGGTAACAGTGGGAGGCTTAGGGAGGTGGGCTGGGTGTGGCGTCCTTTGTGTTACTATAAAGCTCTCAATATTTTAAGGAGCATTATATTTTTTATTATACTCAACTATTTTCCAGACCATTAATTATTTGTATCTGTGATCAGGAATTCAAAACAAAAACAAAAACAAAAATTCTAAAATTCAGTTGTTGTTGTTTTCCTGATAAAAGATTGAAGAGATTCCCATTCCAGCAGGAGTAACTTTAAAAAAAAAAAAAGCTAAAAAAATTAAAAAGATTGAGGGGGATTCTGCAGGTCGCAGTTTTAGTAAATGGTCCTATCCTTATAACAGAAGGACCCAGGAATAGTAAAAAACAAACAAACAAACAAAAAACAAAAAACAAAAAAAAAAATTACCTAATAATCTGCAGGTGATTCTAACACAGTACGTCTGCAACAGTAGTCCTTAGCATTCACCTGCATAGAGTCCCTACAATGTGCTCCTGAATCTCCACGGCACAGATCATGGAAGTGGATCCGATTTCACCACAAAAGCAATATCACAATCAGGGCAGGGGCCTATCAGCAAGGAGTCAGAAGTAAATAAATTATAGATGTGAACAAAATGTGTAATGTAGGCAAAACTATAACTATATGGCTATCTAATAAGCTAAATAGTTAAATATACTCTATGTCCTAAAAAATGGGCATTCATACACTATGTACTTTCCTTACCAACATATTATAATGAAAATTTATTTCATACAGAAAATGAAAGCATGTGAGCTAGAATAAATTTTTAGTCTTTATGGCTTTTATGATTTCACAGATCATTGAAAATTAGCACCAAGAGCATTTAGTCCAACTTATTTTATTTTATTTTATTTTTTGAGACAGAGTCTCACTCTGTTGCCCAGGCTGGAGTGCAGTGGCACAATCTTGGCTCACTGCAACTTCCACTTCCCACGTTCAAGTGATTCTTCTGCCTCAGCATCCTGAGTATCTGGTATTACAGGCATGTGCCCCCACCATGCCTGGCTAATTTTTGTATTTTTAGTAGAGATGAGGTTTCACCATGTTGGCCAGGCTGGTCTTAAACTCCTGGCCTCAGGTGATTTACCCACCTCGGCCTCCCAAAGTGCTGTGATTACAAACATTAGCCACTGCACCCAGCCAATTGATTAATTTTATAGATGAGAAAATTGAGAGCCCAAAGAAGTCAAATTGTGACAGCAAAGTCAGGACTAGACTACAGGACCACTAACTCCTAGCGCCAAACCTCTCTCCTCTTACCCTTACTTATCTCAGCCTAGCTGCTTAGTAATGCATTTGCTGCTCTTCATAACATACAGAAAAACTTCTGGGTCATTACTTGAATAGCTTAGATTATCTTTATTTTTATTTTACCTTTTTAAAAAAACCTGTATTTTAGGTTCAGGGATACATGTGCAAGTTTGTTATATAGGTAGACTGTGTGTAACAGGGGTTTTGTGTAGAAATAATTTTGTCACCCAGGCAATAAACATAGTACCTGAAGCACAGTACCTGATCGGTATTCTTTTGTGATGCCCTCCCTCCTCCCCACTCCCCCCTCAAGTAGGCCCCAGTGTCTGTTTCTCCCCTCCTAGTATCCATGTGTTCTTGTTGTTTAGCTCCCACTTATAAGTGGGAACACTGCCTACTTGGTTTTTTGTTCCTATGTTTACTCAGGATAATGGCCTCTAGCTCCATCCATGTCCCTGCAAAGGATATATCTCATTCTTTTTTATGGCTGCATAGAATTCCATAGTGTATATGTGCCACATTTTCTTTATCCAGTCTACCATTGGTGAACATTTAGGTTGATTCCATGTCTTTGCTATCGTGAATAGTGCTGTGATGAACATAAACATGCATGTGTCTTTATCTTTTAAAACTATATAATAAATTCTGAAAATATGCCTTTTTTTTCTTAATCTGTTTCTTCATGCTAAACAGATGAGATTAAAATCATAGCTGTGTTCCAGTAAATTGTCTGAAATCCTTCATTCTCTCCAGAAGATGCAAATTTTTATGTAGCCAGACTGTCCAGTGAACAAGCAAAAGTAGGGAAAATTGAGCTTCAGGTCTAAATTAAAGCAAACGAAGATTGATGTAAATGTAGCATTACTATATTTTAAAAATGAAATGTAGCATTACTATATTTAAAAATGAAATGTAGCATTTAATCTTAAAAATAATATGTTAAATAAAAATAGCAAATTGCAGAAGGCTATGTAGGGTTTTGTATGGATCTATCTTCACGTGGTAGAATGACAGCTGAGATCCACTCACTCTCCCTGATCACCTATGAGATTTCTTATTCCTTTCCCCTTCTGAAAAGAATTCTGTGAATTAAGTACATGTCAAATTAAGTAATGTCAAATCTGGGATCCATAATCTTATATTACTTCTTCCCCCTCATTTATTTGAATATTAAAAACAATGTATTCTTTAACTCATGACTATATATTTTCCTGATAAGGTGAACTTGATATTTAAATTCTACTTTCCAACTTGAAGTTCTGTTACCTACACCTAGGTTTTTATTTACTCTATTTACAGTTTGTAGAATGAAAAATATGTTCTCTGTATAACTTCACTGCTGTTTAAATTCAAAATTTTTTCTTCTGATTCCACCATTCATTAGTTTCCTTAAGCAGATAAGTACATCAGTTACATAGCCAATTTATTATATCGCAGTGAATACTGGCTGAAGTATGCAATTGTAGTTGTGTATAGGGGGCTTTTTAAACTTTGAACCATTTATGTTAAATTTCTAGAATTCCTTTCTTCTGATGGAATGATTTGGGGCTAAAGTAGGATTTTTTAAAAACAATGACTTTCATTCAAAATTTATCTACTCAAACAAGCAAATGAAAAGGGGCAGCAAAGAAAAGATAAAAATGGTAATGGTAGATGGCAGAAGAAATTGAGGACATAGAAGAAAGTGGTAGGTCTGGAGTGGAAAAATTAAAAGAAGTCAGGATGAAGAAAAAAATGTACCCTAAATGAACAAATTACAAATTTAATGGCACCTAGAAATACTGAGGTTAAGTTTCTAAATTATAGTCAGTCCCAAGGTTTAGATCTGCAATTCCAGGAATGGTTAGTGGTTAGCTTTTTTTTTTTTTTTTCTTTTGAGATAGGCTCTGTCACCCATGCTGGAGTGCAGTGATGTGATCACTGCAACCTCAACCTCCTGGGCTCAGGCAATTCTCCCACTCAGCCTCTTGAATAGCTGGGGCTACAGTAGTGCACCACTGCACCCAGCTAACTTTTGTGCTTTTAGTAGAGATGGGGTTTCACGTGTTGCCCAGGCTGGTCTGGAACTCCTGAGCTCAAGTGATCTGTACACTTTGGCCTCTTCAAGTGCTGGGATTACAGGTGTGAGCCACCCCACCCAGTAGAGACTTAGCTTTAAAGATCACTTATCCAGAGGCCAGTTCTACTACTCTGTGGCTGATTTCTGTGTTTTTCTTCTATTCACTAGCCCTTTTGGGACTCAGTGACATTTCTTAGAGGTAGAAAGCTACTAGCAATGTAGTTTTCCACTTTTCCAAAAGAAAAACATACCATATTCCTGTCTAGTGGTAACTTTTCTTGCTTTTACTGGAGTTATTTCATTATAGAACTCTGAAAATGGTAGCTATGAAAATAGCCAGCATGTCACAAATAAAGAATTTTTGTTTCCGATTTAAAAATTTGAATAGGAAATGATAGGATGTTAAGAAAAATAAATGTTTCCCTTCCTCTCCTTGGCAAATCAAATGCCCAATTATCAAAGAAAGCAAGAAAATATTGCCTACATGAGCAGAACTGTTTCTAAATAAAATGTCTGGCAAGTAAATGCTGCATCAGTTCCTAATTAAGAATTCTGTAAATAAAGCTATGCTCTTCATCTCCTGTTTTCGTTGGAAACTTCCATCAGAGGTAGTGGCTGCTGTGAAGCAGTGGAGACACCCAGTGGCTACTGTGGTTAACCGCAGCGATGGTACATTTCACGCTGCATTTCCTCCGTTTCCTGGTTTACATGTGCCTATTTCCTTTATATGACACTAAGCACCCTTAAATAGAAATTTAATAATATAATAGTAATTGTGAAATTAATGACTTGAGTAGCACTCCCAAATTAGGCCTTGATCCAAATGATGGAAGAATTTGTGAATAAGCAATATTTAAAAATACAATAAAAAAAATGCCTAATTTGTTTTTTAAAAAAATCGTAGTTTTTTTTCTTTAAAAAAACATAAAGGTAGATGTCTTTTCTTGAAGTACAAACTTTTAATTAGGAAATAATTTTATATAAAAATTAACACTTGAAACTTGAAATTTAAACTTGAAAAAAAGTCTCTCTGACCTCACCCAGTCAACAAATAAAATACATTATTTCAAAATGTAAGGGCTATGAAGAGAATCTGGTTGTTCTTGTAAAATGTATATTTTAATTATTCTTTTTTAAAAGGTCCAAAGTGAGAAATAATGCTAAGACTTGCTACTGAATGAAGAAATAAATGAGCTTAAAATTTCTTTTAAATAGCTTTTTTCTTATCAAAATAGCAAAATGAGTTCATTTAGAAAAATTAGAAAATATAAACAAAGAGAAATAAAATGCTTACTACAATTTCACTCCATACTTTGGTTTATATAGTTCTAGAAATTCTTCTTAACACATGGATTATATAACTTTTTAAGTAAAAGAACTTACTGAACATAGTTTGTGCAATTTTTTCCCCTTCATGTTATGAACAGCCTGTATCTCACTATGTATTTATTTACATGTCATTTTATAAAAGATGCATAGTATTCCATCATCTGGATATGCTATGCTTTATTTAACCAAACCCTTGCTGTTGTATTTGGTATTTGCTGTTATAATCAATGCTTTAAAATCATCACTTACACTCTTTTTAAATGTAGAAAGAATTATTTGAAATGAATAACCAAATGTACATTTTAAAATAATTTTTGAATTGTGGAATACAACATAACATACAGAAAAGTACATACAACTTACATATATGCTTTTTAACAGTTATAAAGTAAAAAACCATGTATCCACCACCTAGGTCAAGAAGCAGAACATTACTGGTCCCCCAGAATGCACCCCATCCCTTCTTGATTACAGTCCTCTTTTATGAGTTTGATATGTTCTATCAAGTTGTTCCCCAGAAATGTATTCACTTACATTCCTGCAAGCACTACATCAGGTGTCCATATGTAAAAACATACTGTTATTATAGCTTTATGAAAACTTTATACATATATATATGAATTCATTATGGATATGTATGCATATATAATGAAAATTAGAAGGCATAGTGAAGAAGTAAGAATAGTTGCTCCCCCAGAGAGATCCAAGATGGCCGATTAGGAGCAGCTGAGGATTGCAGCTCCCAGTGAAAGCGTGGAGGGTGAGTGGACACCACATTCCCAGACGGATTTTTATTGCCCACAGACCAGGAGATTCCCAGGGGGAGGAGCCCCACGGGTCGCCAGCGTACCTGGTTTGGCCGGCGCAGCTGTTTACACCGGCTCCGCTGTTTTCGCCTGCGCGGCCGTTTTCGCCACCGCTGTTTGGAGCGGCGCCCTGGCGCAGCGGTTCCCGATACAAAAGACGTGGGTCCGGGTGCCATTTTAGCAGGCAATTGGAGCTCCGGGAAGGCATTGCCGCCCATTCATTTGATTAAAAAAGGGGACTGAAACAGACAGCCAGGCCAGGAGATTTCCTAGGCAAAAAAACGCCAGCGACCGCGGTTTCAGCCGGCGCAGTGGGTCACCGCAGGGGAAATCATACAAATCCCGGCGCCTTGTCAACAGGTGGCTGGAACACCTGGGAGACAGTGACCATTCAACTTAAAAAAAAAAAAAAACGCTCTGA
>PVKV010015333.1:0-54270 GCA_004027835.1 Alouatta palliata | reverse complement strand
GGAAAATGTGGCACATATACACCATGGAATATTATGCAGCCATCAAAAACGATGAGTTTGCATCCTTTGTAGGGACATGGATGAACCTGGAAACCATCATTCTCAGCAAACTGACACAGGAACAGAAAACCAAACACCGCATATTCTCACTCATAGGCAGGTGTTGAACAATGAGAACACATGGACACAGGGAGGGGAGCATCTCACACTGGGGTCTGTTGGGGGGGGAAAGGGGGAGGGACAGCAGGGGGGGGGGAGTTGGGGAGGGATAGCATGGTGAGAAATAACAGATATAGGTGATGGGGAGGAAGGCAGCAAATCACACTGCCATGTGTGTACCTATGTAACAATGTTGCATGTTCTTCACATATACCCCAAACCTAAAATGCAATAAAAAGTACATATAAAAAAAATAAAAAAATAAAGTTAAAAAAAAAAAAAGAATATCCAAGAAGACGACTAGGAAAAAAATAGTGAGTGGATTTGCTTAAAAGACTTTCAATTCCCTAAGTGTGAAGTCTTCAATATTATCTATTAAATAGCACAGAGACTACAGTAAATAATACACAGAGAATGAAACTAGATATAACTATTAAGAATTTAAAGGAAGCTTATTATCTTCTTAGATATAAGAGCAGGGTGCTTATGAAAGTTAAGTTCTCTATATGTTTTTTTTTATTTTTCAGGCTAAACTCAAAGACCCTACAATAAACAAAACTAATGAAATATGGAATTTAGATTCAGATAATGATTTCTTAAAGAAGTTTATATACCAGAAACAGAAATGAGAAGATCTACATAAAAACATAAAGTTACATGTTATAATTTTTATATTTTCATTCTGAGATCTCAAAAACTTGATTTTGCCTCAGATTTGCAATTCTAAATGCAAAATTAAAATAAAAACCCTTGGTTTTTTTCCCTAAAAATATTTGACTAGAGATAAGACTAGGAGTAAGCCATTACTAAATTTAAATTCTCTTTCCTCTTCTAATGGTAGGACCAATAAGTAGGAAGCAAGCTGGACATGCATTTTGTATGCCAGGAGGTCCCCAAAAGGAACATACATATCCAGGACAAAGCCCAGGATGTTATATAAACAGTGTACTGTTTATATGTGAGGGCAGCCTCACATGAACTGGAATTGTCTTAGCTATTGCTCCAGAGAGCACAAGTAGGCATCTAAGGAAAGCATACAAAGAAAGATTCTCTTCTGTCCTCCATATTCAGAACATCACACTGATATCAACTTTCTGGGTACAAGGGGAAAACATAAGTGACTCTTGCCTAACTTCCCAATATTGAAAACTATTATGCTCCATTTGGAAAATCTTTTGCCAACACAAAAGCATTACTTCCCATAAATTCACAAATGGCACATAATTTTATGTTCAATTGAACATTATGATTACTGTGTATGAAACACAGTAGGACCATTTGGAAGGCATATTATTTGCAACACAAATCTCAGCCTGCGTTTCAAAAAAATTTTAAAAGCATTACATAAAATGCTCAGCTAGCTATTAGCCAGGGTTCAAAATGAAAACATATGCATGAGCTACTCAGAACTTACAAATAAACAAAAATGGAAAGGTCAGCAATGATCTTTCTACCTCGCTGTTACTAAGCCTTTCAAATAAGCTCAGGAAATGTATGCAGGTGGTTTTTTTTATTAATTTGATAGACGTACATCCATGGAACCAATTTACAAATGATTTGCAGGCAGGCTGGCATTACTGAAATAAACGGTGCTATTACTACGATTTATGCTACTATTCCTAACACAAATGATAAAGTGAAATTTACAGTCCTTAATTACCACTACGAAAAATTGGAAAGGAGAGAAAAGAACAAAGATTGGCAATTTGTAAACTTGTCAGTAAGGCAAGATGCAAAAATCCATTTTCTTTATTTAAAAAAAAAAAAAAAAGATTTTATAAATGGGCCTTACTATGTTGTTACCAATCCTCTGGGTAAGAGGGAGGAGTTAAAAACAAAACAAAAAATGACCAAAACCTAACCTTAAGATGCCAGGGAGCATGTCTTAAGAAAGCAGCTGACAAAATGTAGTCTGTAATTATAAGAAGCAAGAAGGTGACACAACACAAAGCTGCACATTATTTTGGGCCACTCAGAAGACCCAGTTTGCTCTGCAAATCTTTTCCTTTCTATTATATTTTAAAAGGCTTATAGCAGGGGGAAAAAAATCAAATTAAAATCTTATCTGCAGCTTTTAACTAAATTTTTTCTCTTGTCTCATTCATTCAAGTAGTACTTGCTTGCAGTCTGTTAAGGTATTCAAAAATATTTATAGAGAGATTGTTATCTATGGAATACTAACAAAGCTGTACAGAAAAGCTACTTCGAAGACATGACTTACGCACTACAGTCGTCAAGAGATTAGGAATAATGTGAATGCCCCCATTGGCTGGGCTCACGGCCCATTCTTCTCTTCGTCTTCCATCATTTACTACTTTAAAAAAAATCAAGCCATGCTTTATTTCCAAAAATCTATTTTCTTGCATAACTGTCATAAAGGAGCTAGAAATTATTTAGGCAGATAGTAAGGGCAACAGAGTCATTGGGGGAATTTCCCTTTTAACAAAAAGCAGCTCCCAAATCATTTCTTTTCTAACAAAGAGCAGCCTGAAAAATCGAGCTGCAGACATAGATAAGCTAGCTAGAAGCTTGCACAAGAGAATGCCAGCAGCTGTGACAATAGAAAAGGGCTACCTAGAAGCCAGGTATGTTCAACATGTAGGCTCCAGGTTCCCTCTTCTTTGTAACCTCGTGTACGGTAAAGAAGCAGACCCCATCTCTCCAAAAACAAAATAAATAAGGAATTGGGTGGGTATGGTGGTTCATGACTATAGTACCAGCTACTCAGGACGCCGAGGTGGGAGCATTGCTTGAGCCCAGGAATTAGAGGTTACAGTGAGCTATGATCATGCCACTGCACTCCAGCCCGGGCAGCAGAGACCTCATCTCTAAGAATAAAACAAAATGAAAAACACATTATGGATTTGGTAAGACTAGTGGAAAAGGAAGAAACAAACAATAAAATGGAAGCGTAAAATCTCAAAAAAAAGAAAAAAACTTAGAAGGCGGCAACATTGCACCAGCCAAGGTAGTGAACCCATTTATTATGTGCATAATAAAATATTAGGGTGGGGTGGCCAGCTTTTTGATGAACACACCTAGCCCTAACCAGTTTCTCATACCTTATGCAAACGGCACACCTGGTCCGACCAATCTTTCATGCCCTATGTAAAGCAAACACTGCTTCCTCTAGCTCATCTATAAAACCCTCTGCGCATTCTGCTACGGAAACAGCCACCGGTTTCTCTGGGACCCCTCTCTCTGCAGCAGAGGGAGCTATTCTCTTTCATTCACCTATTAAACTTCCTCACTGAACCTCCCTCTTTGTGTGTTAGTGTCCTAGTTTCCCCGTGGCCGTGAGACAGCCAATCTCAGGTATTTACCCAGACAACCATGTGGCTTCAACTGGCCTACTATTAGGGAATGGCTAGGGTTCTAATGGACCTTCTAATCACTATTTGCCAAGTTTGGTTCAGTCTATAGTAACTCCACCCAGTGGTCATTTGTAGTGTTTCACAGACTGCCAGACTGCTTCATAGCAAAATTCTGAAAAGTTACAAAACACGCAACTGATTTGATATGAGGAGCAACAGAGATGGAAGAATCAGAGATGGCAGAAATTTATCATCTGCCTGATTTAAGAAATAGTGCAATTTTAGAAACAGGGAAGATACAACACCAAATTTGAAATTTATAAGTTTTTTTCAGAAATGTTAGCTTTGAGTTGCAGGGCACCCAGTTGGAGACATTCAATAAACATTATTGGGAAGGCAGGGCTAAAACCTGAAGAGAGCTTAGGCCCAAAGATATAGGATTGGGAGAAATATGAATAGAAATGAAGATTGAAAGCATGGGGTAGGATCAGATGGTCATTGTATAGAATGGAAAGAAAAAAGATCTGAAAGGAAAAACAAAGAAAAGACATTTAGAAGATCAAGAGAAGAGAAAATGAGTTCCAGAAGGAATAGTCAGAGGAGAAATAGGAGAATCCTAAAAATAATCTTAGGAAGAGAGAAATGATCATCAATGTCACATACTACATGGAAATTCGGAAGATTGAGAGATTTTACTAAATCTGTTGACCAAAATAACTTAAATGAATAAAAATCAAAATACAAACCTGGGTGTATACTTCTTTCCAAACTCAAATTGTATACATTAAATATATACAGCATTTTGCATGTGATACATATTAAGTGGTTTTTTTAATTTTTAGAAAACAATACAAAGAATTAAGAAACAAACACATTGAAAAAAACAGAACTGTATGTATAGTTTTCCTGTTAGAAATCAAACAGGAAAAGATTCAGGAGAATACTTCGGAGATGGATTACAGGGCTTTTTAAATAGTAGATATCAAGCATATATAAGTATCTTAGTGATTCCTAATTGTTTTTCCACTTATTAAAAACTAAAAACTACTTCTTCATGACTAAGATATTATGGTATGGAGAAAGCCTTCAGATAAATCTCTTTTGGAGTTTATCCCTTTTGAATGTAAGACCTCAATGATCATGATGTATTCTTATTTTATCTTCACCTTGTTCCTAGAAAATCTAAGAACACTTGAACATTCTACAAGTAAGTAGTGTCAGTGTTTCTATTTCCCATAAATTCGGGGTTTATTACTACTCCACAAATCTTGAATTTTTTAAACAGATTTTCTCCATTTCAATTATCATCCCCCAAGATTTCAAATCGTAATAAAAGGTTCACATCTTCTTCAATGTCCTCATTTCAAATTCATAAGTTTCACACTTTTCTCTCAGACTTTTCCATACCTCCATTCACATGTATTTGGATGATATCTCCTTCTCAGAAGTATTTCCCAGGTTATAATTTCATTACCATTCTTGAAACAGGCCCATGGAACTTGAAATGCTCTTTCTTCTAATTTATTAGTATTTCATCAATGTTTAATATTAACTACCATTTAAGGACTTACTCTATTAAACATTATATTAAGAGTCTGACATTCATTTCTCTTCTCATCCTCTCTACAAACCTATTGAGGGAATATTTTTATTCTCTATAATTCACAGGTAAGAAAACTGAGTATTAGTAGGGCAGGGTCACTCATCCAAAATTAGCAAGAAAGCAACAGAGCTGGGATTTGAACCTGCATCCCTTTGACTCCAGTGCTCATCATCTTTGTAGAAAAAAAATTATTTCAACCCTTTTAGCCTTACTTTATAAGGATTTCAATCATTAATACATTTTTAGTTTTGAAACTCTGCTGCATTAAAATAAATTATCTTTATAGAAAGCAGGCATCAATTTGTCAACTCTGGTTCATCCCAACTCAAAATGCTCAAAAAGAAATTTCAAGAATTGTTTTTTTCTTCTTTCATCCTTAATTCACACTTAAGTCAAGCAATTCAGTCTCCCAAGAGGCCCGTTTGCTGTTTCAGTGGGTCTTTCCCTCTGAGATTCCCTCTATTCTTTTCTCTGATTACCCTAATAAATAAGAGTAATCACTGATAGACAGTAATAAATGTGCATAAGATCACCACAATTTGAAAATACTCATTAATTTTCACTAATATTATGATAACCACATATCCTGGAGTTTAATACATATATTTTCTTTCTTATCAAATATAATCTATTATGCATCAATAAGTATATATATACTAATATTAAAGTTAGCAATATACCTTTATATTATGTAGTTTATGTTACATTTTAATATTATAATGCATACATATATACATACATGCACATATGTATATTTTAATGATTTTAAACCAGTGATATATCTTTATATTAAGTAGTTCTCAGTCAATACATTTATTCTTTACTACACATGCTAGCTGTATTACTCTCTTCTCAAACATATTAAAAATCTAAAATCACAATTATTTTTAAAAGAAAAAATAAGATGCCATAGTTCTATCTATGTGATACTTTCTCTAAAATGTACTGTTCAATATGGTAGCTACTAGCTACACCCTGGCTATTTAAATTTAAATTTGAATTAGAATTAAATAAAAGAATTCAGGTTGTAAGTTGCAATAGACACATTCTAAGTATTCCAAAGCCACATGTAGCCAGTGGCTACCATTTTGGACAGAACATATATAGAACATTTTCTGTCATTTCCACGGAAATTTCTACTGGGCAGTGCTGACCTAGAAGACTCAAAAGCTAAGTCCAATTTTAGGATGTCCTGCCATTTCTCTTAAGATTATTATCTTCTTCCCTACTTCCTTTTTTATGTCAAACCCTTAGGCATTATTTATTTTTCTACCACCATATCATAATACTACTGAAAATATTTGACAAGATCAATATTGCAAATGTTCCCCAATTCAAAAAGTCTTCCATAATTTTGTTCTTAAACAAAATAGCAAACAGACCTGAGTTACTTCTGTCATGTCCCCTTCCTTCAGAACTTAAAAAAATAAAAATAAAAAAAAGGAAGCCTCCAAAATAGAATGTGCAGTCCTTTGTAAGTTCCAGTGATGAGACCATATGTTCTTGCAGGTTATCCCTTGATGAGAATTTCATATCTAGAGCTGGAAAAGAGCTCCTTAATAGTGTATTATATTTTATATGGACAGGTCATTATTTTAGCTCCTAAATCCTATATTTCTACCACTGTCAACAACTTTATGCTGTCAGCTTCTGGTTGTTTCCTTGCTTTCTTATTTTTTCAAAACTGAAACTAGTTGAATATACAGGTAAAAAAAACTGGCAAAAGTTAAGATTGTAATCTATAGTTATGGAACACACAGGGATAACTGGCCAACACATGGATCAAAACTCCAATCTGGGCCTTATTGTCACATAAGACAACAAAGTTTAAGTCGTATGTTGATACGATTTAGCTCTGAAGAACTGTGAGCCAATTAAACCTCTTTCCTCTATATATTACCCAGTCTCGGGTATATCTCTATTAGCAACACGAAAATGGACTAATACGTATGTATTAGAAAAAAGAGGGATATATCATTCCATTGTTTCTTTTCTTAATAAGTAAAAAGAGCCACTGAAACATGAACCTAGTCCCTTAAATATGAAAAGCAATTTATCTCAAGGGAAACCTTTTAAAAACAAATCAAAGTTTTTGAAAGTTTTTCACCTGGTCATTGATTATGAGTAGTTAATAATGTCATAAACTATTGGGTGTTTTTAAAGAAATTCATTTTTAACACAAATTTTCCCACACTGACAAAGATGTTTATATTATTTTTGTGACAGTTTTACTGGTATATTTGTAGAAGACTGAGAGAAAAAAAAATAGAGGGAGTCACAAATCTCATCTTGATTTTCATAGGAGCATCTCTAGTCCTGCCAGAGTTATCTGTTTATCTCTTTATTGGGAGGACCCAGGAGTGAGCAGTGCCTTTTTCCCCTTCATAACAATTCAGCATTCCATCTTTGCCACCTCTATACCTGGTGTTGAATCAATGTGAATCTTATTTACCTCCCAATTTAAAAAAAAAACCATCCACTCAGAGCTTCTAATATCAAAATAGACAAGAACCACCAAGTATTTGAAGAAAACCTCTCATATAAATGGCAAGAACAAGATCTAGCATAAAACAGAACCCAGAGAAAATGGAACAATAGAAATAGCAGAAGAAAACTTAAAAGTTATTAATAGTCATCACATCTTCTAAAAGGTGAGAAGAGGTGTTGCAGACACAGAAAAATTGCTAGATATTATTGTTTATAAGTGCACATTCATGGAATAGATAATAGCTTCTGGAAATTAATTTTTTATTACCAAAAGAAAAATTTCAACATGTAAATTTGAAAAAATGAAGTCCAGGAAATCTCATGGAAAGTGATAAAGTCACAAAGAGATGAAAAATGAGGTAAATTAAAAGAGAGACAGACAGAAAGAGTTAGAATCATCCACATAGTCCAACATCTGACTATTAAAGAGTTTTAAGCAAACAAAATAGAAAAAAGAAAGTTAATAAAGAAATACTAGAAGAAAAATTCCCAGAGGTAAAGGACATGAGTCTCTACAGTAAAGAGTTCATAGTGTAGCCAGTACTATGAAAAGAGATTCATATCAGTTTAAAGTATCTAAAATTCTAGTGCAACAGGGACAAAGAAAACATAGGAAACATTTCCAGAAAGAAACAAAATGTCATATTTAAAAATTAAGTCAAAGAACTGAATGTCTCACCAATAATAATGGAAACTTCAGTGGGCATTTTCAAACACAGAATAGTCAGAAACTGGACAACTCACACCCCTTTCCTAGGAAGATTCTCAAGGTTATTCTTCAGAAAACCATGGGAGTATACTAAGAAGGATAACTATCCAAGAAACAGGAGCTCCAACACATAAGTGCTACAGAGAAGCTTCTGAGTGACCCCTGTGTGCAGCCGACCATCAAGGTGGCAAGCAGCCAATCCAAAGCCCAGAAAGTGGATTAAGAGCTATAGGGAAAAAATAAAACCAACAGAATATTTGAAACTGGGTTTGAGCAATTGTAAAAAAAAATTATTAATAGGTTTATATAGACAAATGTGAGGGAAGATTTGGGGGAAAAAAATTACAGGCAAATAGGAAACCAGGCAAATGAAAAAATAAGGCAATTATAACCTTTAGAAGAAAGTGTGATAAAGGACATGTTATTGAATACACTGCTCACCTCTGTAGTGGACAAAATTTAAAAATCATAGCATAAACATTGATAATTTAACTAAAATTTATGATGTAAGTCTTCTAAAAGGATGAAGTAAGGAGGGAAGGTGATGAAAAGACAGCTAAATTCTCAACCACTATAACAGGAAGTGAATAGATAAGACTTTTGCTTGATGAATTAGGAAAGGCCAGTATCTGTATATTATCCAGAAATAATTAATAAAATAAATTCCAAAAGAACTCTTGAAAGCAGTTGCCTGTGAGGGAATAAGACTAGAGTTAAGGAATAATGGGGCAAAGTAGTACTGCATTTACTCATAAGCCCTGCAGTTCATCTTCTAAACCATGTGTGTTTGTAATTTTAAAAAATAAAATTCCTTTAAAAAACTATGAAAATAACCTAATTGTCCACCAACTGAGGAACATATGAATTCTATGTATTAAAACAAAATATAGCATGTAAAATGAGCCATTGCAAAATGTATGACTTGTACAATATTTGACTTCTGCCAAATTTATATAATTTATACATCTATATCTATGACACACACCCACACATACACATTCACTTTCTCTCCATATATATATATATATATATATATACACACGTGTACACACACACACACACATATATATATGCCTCATATTGACATTTACAAATACATCTTCATTAATGGCTTTTTTCAATTAATTAACAATAATTTATCATTTTATAAACTTTCAAAATGTAAAAATATGTCTTTCATGGATACACATATTGAAAGGCATGAAAATACTATGGATATAATACAGACCAACTTTACAATAGTGAAATTAGAAAAAAATGAAAAATCCAAAAGAGAAAAGAAAGGAAGGAAAACAAAAGGATTAAGAAATGAGCTTTTGAAGCATCTATGATTTATTTTTTAATATCAGACAAATTCACATGGTGAGAGTTAATTCTACAAGGTAGGTGTCATTATTTTGTGTGCTTCTCAGTTATTCAGAAATATTTCACTTTTTTAAAAAAGTTATACTTCTGCATTGTTGAAAGTGTCCTCAGTTTATGTTCTGCTTAGTCTAATGTCATATGGAACACTAAAGGTTTAAGACAGACTGCTTCCACAGGTCTTTGTCAGTCCTTAAAACCATATATTCACTTCACCAAAGGAATTACTCCCTCTAGTTGTCAATATAACCAGTGTAATCCTATACAGCTTACTCTTGTTATTATAACATCTGAAAACCCTTCCCCTTTATTAAGTCGTATTTACGGTATAGGAGCCGACATTTCAGGAAGGGATCCTAAGGAAATTTTTGAAATACACTTTATTGCTCCTTCAACCTCTTTGTCAATCACTCCTCCTAGACACAATGACAAAACCAAAGTCTCAATGTTAGAAGTAGAGGACCTAAGGCAAACCACAGCCAGTGAAACAGGATATAAGGATACAAATGCCTGGGTAGAATGAATACTCCATTCACACCTTAAATAAATGAGACTGTTATGCTTGTGTGCACAGTAGGCCAGAGGCCCAGGTTGTCCCCTCTCCACTTAGATGGTCCCCAAATCAAGCAGACATGGAAGGCATAGTAGCTCTTTCTCAGAATTCCAATCCCTAGAATAACGAATTGTGCCAAGTTCTTTTGCTGCTATTTCCTGACCCACCCGTGGGTCAGTCACCGAGGGCCATACAGACTCCATCTCCCAAGGCAAAGTTTGCCACATGTCTCTCATGACAGGGGAAAACTTACTGTTCCTTGGAAACTTAACAGGATGCAGTGAAGTCAGGCACTTCCAAGAGCTGACTCATCAGTCCACCCTTACTCATCCCTGAGTGGATGTATGGTGGTATCATGGAGGACCTTTACTGGACAGTCCGCTAAATAATTGGAGCGGCACTTGTGTTCTATTCCAATTGATGAATTGCCTTTTACCCTGGCATTTCATCAACCAGAGAAAGAAATTATGACGACAAATAAGAGAAGCTCCATATAGGTCTTTTAATTCTCATGCCTATTTAAATGCAACTAAAGTTCTTTAAGAAGTATCAGATAAATTTAAAACTCGAGATCAGATAGCTGCAAGATTTAAGTCAGTGTTGTTCTGGTAGGTAATAATTTTAAAAAATTGTAGATTAGATAAACTACATTTATTATAACCAACAGTGGTTTGTTAACTATACTGAAGATGCTGTCAAAAGAATAGCTGAACAATTAGGATCCACTAGCCAAATGGCCTAATAGAACAGCCCTAGATATGATATTAGATAAGTATACTTCTCATTAAATGTTGTGTCATACCATGCATCCGAGGACTCATGCAGAGGCTAGTAGACACAACTCTTACTAAAATATCCCCAACCCCTCCTCCACCCTATTCAGATAGATTACTTCTTTTAGAAGAACAAACAAAACAACTAAGCCAAGACATGTTAAGGAAGTTTGAAGAGAGAAAAAAAAAAGAAAACTGTAAAAATTCAAGATGGGGGATTGTTATAGTGAACCCCAAGTTTCTCTTCAAAGCATCAGTATGTCAGCATGTTCAGCTCTCTTATTCTTTAATTCTCTATTTTAAAGTTTAACTTTCTTGTAATTCCAGTAAACAACCTTCTCCACTGGTTCTAATCAGCAGTTCACATTGGCTCCCCCTTCCTCCACTCCATCCTGACTCATCCCAGTCACCTGATCACCCCCTGCTACCTGCTCTGACATGCCCATAGCCATCCTTCCCGCCAAAACACCCACCCTGCCACTCCAGCTCAGATCCCTGCTCCTTTTAAAGTAGCCCAGTCGGGATTAGTGTAGCTTATGCAGTCAAACCCTAGCCAATAGGGGATGACACAGCAGTAGGGACAACCCCCGTCAGGCATAAGTACCCATTCCCCCCTTGTCCAAGTGGCGACCACCATTGTTCCCTCCGTGTGCCACAGTTTTCTATAGAAGTAAACTGCCTGAGAGGACGAAAAAAAAAAAAGATTTTCCAGCAAAGTACATACTATTCTCTGCTGTTCCTTTTAGGAAGCTGAGTAGAAGAAACTCTGTTCCCAGAAGAGCAGTTATCACTACTAAATCCAGTGTGCAAGAGCAAATGTAAAGCAGTAAGTCTTATGAAGGACCCACTCATAAACCATCCAAACCAGGATTTCATTAAAAAAATATTAGCCTCATACATACAGCCCTCTCAAGTCCTTGAGCTCTTATTTTGTTTCCTTTTCCCAGAATTTTAGAGGAGAAAGTCAAGGTTAAAAACCAGTACATAAGCATTTCAATTCCCAAAAACATTTAAACCTGCATTGCAAGATACAGTAATTGTAGAATAATGATTAAATCAATTTAATATAGATTTGTATTACTCACTGCAGATGCTTCACCATGGCAGAGGAGTAGGACAAGGTGCTGTGTGTGCCTAAGAGGAAAAAAAAAAGAATCAATGATAAAGATGAAATTAGGCCAATAGCTCAGTTATTTTCAAGTTAAAATGTCATCCAATTTTTATTTTTTAATATAATTTTATTCATGATTTTCTAGTAGCTTATTCTTGGAAAATAGTGGCTATTTAACTGATGGGAGCTGAGAACCAGTAATGGTGAGACACAGAGCATGTACATTTACAGACTTCAAAAGAAGGGGTTTGTCTTTTCCATTTGCATCGATTATATACATTTTTCTGCTCTTTGAAAAACTTACCATAAAAAGTATGCTAAACAGTGTCCATAAATCTGAACTTCATCTAAATGTTCAGCTTTTCAAGTAACAGGGAAAGTTAATTATCAGATAAAAGAACATCAATTTCAGGACCAGCTGTTTGGATTCACATTAATAATGTTCAACACAGTGTACATAATACACTAATGTATTCTACTCACAAATTGTCAGAGATGGAAATGTACCAGCATCTACCCAAACAATTTACTGCCTTTCACACAAGAGATATGTGCATTTCAACCAAAGTCAGCATTAAGTACATACCTGACAGGTGTCATATTTATAAGGTTAGAAACTAAATTGCCTCATCAAAAAAGGAAAAAAGAATTAGGATTCCCAATGTTTTAAAATTAACATTAAATCAGTAATGTTCAAAGTTGGTAACACAAGAAAATTAAATTACAGAATTTTAATACCTTTTTTATATTTGTCATTTATAATAATGGACAAATAATGAACACTCACTGTAGCACTATTTGACCTAAAGATTTTACTTCTTATACTGATGTATATGGTTTATGTTTTTTACTTTCTGTATATTAGGATGTTTTGACATCTTAAAAAAGCCTTTCTGGTCAGAAAAGACTGCCTGTCCGGAAACTAGCCAATTCTTAGAGATGGTAAAGGGACCTGCTGGGAGCATGCCTTTGAGATGCAAAATAACCAATCCAGAGCCATATCTTCTTTATCCATATACTCCAGGAAGCAATATTTCTCTGCTTTAAACAACCCAAGGCCAGGTACCATGCAACTAAGGATAACCCCTATCTCATGGTTTAGAGGCTGCCAAAATTTTTCAAACTTCTCAATCCTAAATTGTTTATTTACCCTGTCTTTCCTGCACCAGTGAAAGCCATGGACCAGGCTTTCCCTGGCTTCTGCCCCTTTTGTGTTCTGACTAAAGCTGATGCTTTCCCACATGGCCTTGCATGGCATACCAAGTTTCCAATTTCTAGGGCTCGTGGGTATGACAGTTCCCATTTTAGAATGGTTAGACTTAATTTTTCAACATTATGATGGTGCAAAAACAACACATTCAGTGTGAAGATGCACTTTCATTTTCAACTTACATTATTTTCAACTTAGGATGGGTTTGTCAGGACATAGCCTCATTAAGTTTAGGCGTATCTGTACAATAAATTTTGTTTCCCTGAGCCTTTCCTGTGGCCATACCTTATCAACTATAATATGAAAGAACACAGAAAATGATGTTTATATTTCACTTGCTTTCTTCTGCATGAAGCATTCCTGCTGATTGTCCATCAGTAACTATTCTCCCCTGCTACCATTTAATTATAGATACCACTGGGTTTAGCTGGCCCATGACTGCTAGAGGTGGTATTTTCCAGCCTCCCTTGCAGCTAGATGTGGCTCTGTGAATAGGTTTTAGCCAAACTTATTACACAGATGAGAAATAAAACTTGTTTTGTTAATCTAAAGGACAAAACTAGAAACAACATAACAAGTATAAAGGAGGGAGTATCGACTACATATAAGAAATTACTTTCTAACAATAACATTCTTTAGAAGATTTTGCACTTCCAACATGAGATTTTCTTTTCAAACAAAGGCTGAAAAATGGGCTCCACCACTAATATGGAAGGAGAGATTTCCAAACCAAACAAAATTTTTTAATATATGGCCCTTAAAGTCTCTTCCAGCCCTAATATTTTATGGTTCTATGCTAAGTAGGAAAAGGAAAGTTGGGATGAGGGCAAGAAAATGGGAGGCAGGATGAAATGATAGGTGGGAGTAAGGCAAAAAGGAGTAAAGAAAAGACAACTTTTAGAACTAGGTTATTTTTTTTATTTTTATTTTTTAATTTTATTTGAAACCAGTTCTTGCTCTGTTGCCCAGGCTAGAGTGCAGTGGTGCAATCACAGCTCAATGCAGCCTCAACCTCCTAGGCTCAAATAATCCTCCCATCTCAGCATTCCTAGTAACTGGGACCACAGGCATGTGCCACCTCACCTGGTTAATTTTTTAAAAATTATTTTTTAATACATAGGATCTCACTATGTTGCCCAGTCTGGTCTCCAACTCCTGAGCTCAAGTGAGTCTCCTGCCTTGGTTTTCCAAAGTGGTGGGATTACAGGCATGAGCCACCATACCCAATCAGAACAAAGTAATTTATAGCCAAGAAATAGATTACTGGGAAACAAGTCTTAATTATTACAAAAAAATTGCTTTAAAGATAAGTTTTATATAATACCAAGGTTGCCAAGTTTTGTCAGGCATGATGGCTCATACCTGTAATCCTTAGGAGGCCAAGGTGGGTGGATCACCTGAGGTCAAGAGTTCGAGACCAGCCTGGCCAAACTGGCAAAAACTCTGTCTCTACTAAGAACACAAAAATTAGCTGGGTGTGGTGGTGCGTGCCTGTAGTTTCAGCTACTCAGGAAGCGGAGGCACAAGGATCCCTTGAATCCATGAGGTAGAGGTTGCAGTAAGCCAAGTTCATGCCACTGCACTCCAGCCTGGGCAACAGAGAGAGTCCATCTCAAAAAATAAATAATAAAAATGAAATACCAAGTTGTATATGTCCCAATTCTTTTTAATAAAACAAAATAATCACATCTTACAAACAAAATGTTTGAGAATTTAGAGAGCAGGCTCCAGATTCAGAGTATAAAAGTAAAACTATGGCTTTGAGATTAATTGGAATCAAAAATCTTTCATTTATAATTTATAATAGCAGTTTTAGACTCCTTGATTGATTCATGTTACAATCATGGAGTAATTTACCATCCTAATTTATAACATGCTGTTGCTTGACTTTTGCCATACTTATATTTATGCCTGACCTAGATTCTGTCACTTTACAAGCTCCCTCTAGTTTATTTGTAAGTTTAATTAACGCAAATAAGGCAAACACTATACCACATTCATCTCTGCACCATCTCTAGTACCGAACACAATGCCATTGTTTTCAGTGGGGCTCCAAAATACTTTTAGTCAACAATCATCTATCAAGTCTCTACTGCACACCTGCCAATGCTCTGGGCACTGAAAGTAACTCACTCTTATGTTATAGTTAAGAGTGTGAGCTTCCAAGTGAGATAAATCTGCATTTGAATCCCTGCTGTGCCATTTATTATACCTTAGTTTCTGATACCTAAAGTTTCCTCACCTGTTAAGTGGGCAAAATAATGATACTTTCCTCCCAGGTGAAGAAGAAATGTGACCATATGTGTAAGGTGCTTAAAATAGACTGGAATATAGTAAATCCTCAATAAATGCTATTTGTAAATCAATCATAGTATCTATAAGATGATGTTAATTATATGACTATTCATACTATAATTTATGCACTATAAATTCATTGAATAAAAGTACCAGAAGGAAAGGACTTTTACCCAACATTTTTCTCCGTTGCTGTATCTCCAGTGCCTAAAATAACACTGGAACATAGTAGGCACTCAAAAAAGGTGTTTTAAATAAATGAATCAGTAATCAAGATATTTTTATATAAAAATGATGTTATTTTCTACAGAAAAATATTTTAAGAATTAGAAATGATGTGGAAGAATGCTCTATTAAAACTAAATGAAGCAGGACTTAAATTACAGCTATTCTATTTCCTTCCAAGATCTTGCCTTAGAAAGATCAGATCACTCATGTCTTCATGGCTCTAACTACTTACACTAAAATGCTTACCTTTACAATCTAAGTAATAAATTATTCCAATTAGCCATATATTGTGAGTTAATTAAGCATACCTGTTACCACTCAGAAGTCCTAACACATAAGAAATTTAAAAATCAAAAATGACAAACTCTTGAATTTCTGATCAATCTCTGGGACTACATAAGAGAAATGTTTTTAACAGAAGAAATTAAAATGTCAGTAATTTCAAGCTTATCTTCCTACAACATATTTTAGTAGCTCCTGATGTATAGGAAAAATGATTTATCCACACTTGTTTTCCTATTCAGTACTCCAAAAGGCAGCGTTTCCAATAGAAAAGAAACGTGATATACCCGAATAACTCACAAGGATTTATGTATAAGAATTATACTATGTTCTCTTAAAATATAATAAAAATAAATTTAGAAATTACATTATGAATGTAATGTATGTAATGAGGTATAATGGACACCAGTCACTTCTCTCTTCTAGCTAATATTTCCACCTTTTTCTCAGAGCCATCAGTCCCTTGAAGAACAGCTCTTCTCCCTTTCAAGTCTGTAATTCACAGATCCCTTATCCATACATGCTGAAATAGGAAGAAAAAATCTGTTTCCTCTAAGGTGGCTTAGCTAGCACTGGTGCAAATTTTCACCTGCCTGAGTCAGCTCCCTCAACTCCACCACAAAATGGAAACCTCTTTCTGTAGGAGAAAAGAATAGGTTCAGACAGACACAGACAGATGCGGAAGAGATGTAGAGATGAATAAGGCATGGGAGCGTGAGAAGAATACAGAGCAAAGGAGAAATATCCGTTCACGTTGCTCTGATCTTGGGTTTCATGCAGGTTTGAGGCAGCCCAGCTATATACAAGTCTGAGGCAGGCCAGCTAGTCCACCTCTGATTTTAGAAACCTGAGCCAACAAGCCTCTTTTTCATGAGTTATACTTCTTTCACTGTCGATTAAAAGAATTTCAATGCACACAGGAGATTTTCTATTTTACTTAGTTACGAAATATCTAAAGGTACAGAATAAATTTATAAATCAAAATATTTCAAGTCTTATGAATACTCAAGATTTTCAATTATGGGCACTACTTTTGTTTTTAGTATTTTATACACTTAGATTAAAATTGTAAAATATTTGGGTTTTACTTAAAACTTTCTCCTCTTTGAGATGTGAATTTCCACACAATTAGAAAGAATAAACATTGAAAATGACTGTTCTGAAGAAATTATCTTACCAACCCAAGTTAATATAATTATTAAGTTAGGAACAGAGGCAGTATTGCATAAGGATTTTTAAAAGCATGTATTCTGAAGCCAGATTGCCTCAATTCATATTTAGGCCCTGCCACTTGCTCGCTGTGAGGCTCATGTTTTCTCATCTATTCTATAAAATAGATTATAGGCCAGACATGGTGGCTCATGCCTGTAATCCCGGCACTTTGGGAAGCTGAGGCTGGCAGATCACCTGAGGTTGGGAGTTCGAGACCAGTCTGACCAACATGGAAAAACCCTGTCTCTACCAAAAAAAAAAAAAAAATACAAAATTACATAATTAGCCAGGCATGGTGGCACATGCCTGTAATCCCAGCTACTCAGGAGGCTGAGGCAGGAGAAATGCTTGAACCCAGGAGGCAGAGGTTGTGGTGAGCTGAGACTGGGTCACTGTACTCCAGCCTGGGCAACAAGAGCTAAACTTCATCTCAAAAAAACAAACAAAGGGGCCGGGCGCGGTGGCTCACGCCTGTAATCCCAGGACTTTGGAAGGCCGAGGCGGGCGGATCACAAGGTCAAGAGATCGAGACCATCCTGGCCAACATGGTGAAACCCCGTCTCTACTAAAAATACAAAAAATTAGCTGGGCGTGGTGGCGCACGCCTGTAATCTCAGCTGCTCAGGAGGCTAAGGCAGGAGAATTGCTCAAACCCAGGAGGCGGAAGTTGCAGTGAGCCGAGATTGCGCCACTGCACTCCAGTCTGGCGCCTGACGACGGAACGAGACTGTCTCAAAAAAAAAAAAAAAAAAAAAAAAAAAAAAAAAAAAAAAAAAAAAAAAAAAAAAAAAAAAAAAAAAAAAAAAAAAAAAAAAAAACACCACACACACACAATAGATTATAGAGTGGTTAAAAGACTTAAAATGTGGACAGTGCTTAGAACAGTGACACAGTAAGCATTACATCAATGTCAGTCATGTTGTTATCTAAAACAAATGATTTTGCAATAAGCAGACCCTAGGTTTCATGAACATGACTTGGCAACAATAGTACAATGCTTTAAAATGCCTCATTGGTTGGTTCATTTTATCATCTCACACTTTGCTTCAGTTAAAGGAATGAGGATCAGAGCTACTTGATAGATGCACAAAAGTTCCTGTGTACACATCCAAATTAATGAAGCATCTCAGCAATGTTAGTAATGACAAAGCCAAGACAGCATGGTAGTTCCCCTTGCTACTTGCCCTTTTTCTCCTTTGAGAGAGAAAAATGTGACGGAAAGCAAATTATCTGACTAGGAATTTGAGACTTGAGGCTGAAAGAATCTAATGTCGATTGCTTCTGCTTATTTCCTACAATAACATAATAATGTATACCAAAAATTGCTGCCTATGATCTTAGAGATTTCATGTGCAAAACATACACAGGACCAAGCACACATTGCAACTATGAGAAACACCAAAGTATTAGCGCTTAAATTCAAAATTATAAAAACACATCGTAAGCTTAAAAAAAATTCTGATGACCATTTTCAGCCTTTGAGACATCAACAGAGACATCTAGTTGTACATTCAAAAATGAATAGTGACTTCACCTGAATAGCAATGTTACAGATGACTTTTATGTTTGTGTATCTTTTATTGTTTTCTAAATGTTTTACCATGTACATGATTTCCTTTCAACATCAAAGGATAAAAAAGATATACAATATTTTTTTTAATTGTAGGTTAAGTAACCCAGCTGTACCTAAATGAATTTGTTAATTCATTACATGTTAGAAAATCACATAGCAAGCCTTATGAGAAAAGGACAGGATGGATAGGCACTTTAAGGAACAAAAGAGAAAAATCTGTGGGTGAGGTTAATTTGAGGAGGCAAAGAACATTCTTAGATGATCGTCTGTTATAGAAAAGAAGTCCAGTACACCATTTTCAACAGGCAGAATTCATAGTGATTCAAATGTGCTGAAATGGGGTAAGCACTTTCTAAATGTGGTGAAATTGTATTTAACTATCCAAAATGACTATCTAAAGAATGATTTTTTCCTTTAAAGCTGTAACTATGCAATACATCTGCAAATCATACTCTTCAACTGAGAATATATCTTTCAGACATCTTTCCAGGTGTCAATAGCATTTATTCATCAAATGCCAGAGGAAATGTTAAAGCACAATGAAGGTCAGAGTCCTGTTATTAACCTTGTATGGATTTTGTATAGAAATGGATGACAGCCAGACAGAGCCAAATATATCATTTTAAGCTTTTGAGTTTAAAATAAAGGCTTTGGAACTTGGAATTTCTCTTATTAGGAAATTACCTGCTAAACTTTTCTTGCTTGTTGACTCATAGGCAGTGATTATAAAGCACAAAATGTGGGGTGTGTGGATGTAGAACTTACTTAAGGGAGTTAAATCAGGGTCATAAATATCCTAAAAATCACTGGAAATCATAGCTACACTAACATCTCCACGGTTTGAGATCCATGAGACTAGTTTCATGAAAAGGCATCATCACGATGAACCTAAATCAGGAAGTGGATCAGCCTTAAGAAAACATCATAATCTCCACTTTATGTGTGATTTTGCATTTCAGAGGAAATGCATAGTCCCTCTAATGATTCAAACTTTGCATGATATCTGAAATAATATGGATGCGATCTACGCATATTTTGCAAACCAAATAGAATGTTGAGAGTTTACTGATTTTTAAAAATTATTTAGAAAGCTAGTCAAAAGCAGTGAGCAGCTTTAAGTATGTATTACAAGAGAATTTACATAGTTCCACCTCAAGGTACTGCTTAGTCCTGTGTTCAAAAAAAAAAAATATGACCCAACAACTGCAAATAAAAAACAATTATAGAGATTTAATTCAGAAAAACTGAAGAAAGTGAACATTTGTAAAGGGTCACACTCTGAAGAAGGGAACTCTAGTACCTTATACAAGGAAATTTTTATATTCAACGCTACTACAAATCATTTTTAGAAAACGCAATGTAACATCCTCAAAATCTTGTGAATATTAAAAAGTAAAAGCAGCCAGTCACAGTGGCTCATGCCTATAATCCCAGTAGTTTGGGAAGCCAAGGCAGGTGGATAACCCGAGGTCAGGAGCTTGAGACCAGCCTGGCCAACATGGCAAAACCCCGTCTCTACTAAAAATACAATAATTAGCCAGGAGGGGTGGTGAGTGCCTCTAATCCCAGCTGCTCGGGAGGCTGAGGCAGGAGAATTGATTGAACCTGGGGGACAGGTTGCAGTGAGCCGAGATCCTGCCATTGCACTCCACCCTGGGCAACAGAGCAAGATTTCATCTTCGATGAAAAAAAAAATAAAACAACTTATCTGTTGTCTATACAAAATATTCTACTCCAGTTGTTTCTCAAAGTGATTTCCTGGAAACATTAATTCCATAAAATTTCTACAAATAATGGGCATTACTATGGGAAGTAGAATAGTAGTTATGAGTGACGGCTCTAGGTGCAAAGAAGGTGAATTCAAATTATGCCCCCACCACTTATGTGTCCTTGGACACATTTCTTAATTACTTTATGTCTTGGTTTTGTAAACTATTAAACAGGGCTAAAAATGGTATCTATAGCACAAGATTCATGTATAAAGTTCTTAGTGTTCAGAACATAGTATTCAATAAATAGCAGTCGCCATTGTTACTGGTATTACTATTATGTTAAAAAATTACAGTGGTCAAATATGTTTGGGATACATTGGGTTAATAAAATGAGACATTACTCTTCTGAAAGATTTTGGAGTTATTATTATGTTAATACTCAGTAATCCTCCAAAGGACAAATAGAATTTGCAGTGTTTTCCAAACTTTTTTCACCATGAAAGCTGTTTTCTCTCGGCACATTTTTCAAAACTAAGGTCAAGGAACTGGGTTGAGGAATATAAATAAGAAGGGGATTTGAAAAAGATTTTTTTTTAAAAAAGATAATACAAAAGAATATTTCTACTATTATCACTCTAGTCAAGAGCTTTTTTCACGTCCCAGAGTCTTGCGCAGTGGCTAAGAGTTTCAGTGCTAACTTATATAATCTGGCTTTGAGTACCAGCTCTCTTACTTACCCACTGTGTGATCTTTAGGCAAGAAAATGAACTTCCCTGAGCCCCTGCATCCCCATTTGCTTTCTGCAGCAGCCTCAATTATTGCCTACTCAGAAGAAAGAATTTGACTGAGGAGCATAAAGCAAGAGGAAAGGCCAAGGCAAGTTTTAGAGCAGTAGTGAAACCAAGGAAAGTACATTTGGAAGAAAACCAAGCAGGCAACTTGCGAGACCAAGCCTGCGGCTTTACACCTCGGCTTGGGGTTTTTATACCCTGGCGTACTTCCGGTGTCTTGCATTACTCCTCCCCACCCCTGAGATCTTACTGGAAGCAGCTGATTGCTAGTGTCAGGTGTTTTCTATCTAATAGGAACCAGCCATTCCCTCGTGCCAGCTGTGACTAATTATTTCTTTAACAAGACCCTTACAACCTCTTGTCCATCACCTGACCTCATTATAACCTCTTGTCCATCACCTGATGGTCACCCGAAACTCCTGGCGTGTGTGCTCTGCTCATCCCTGAATAGCTACCTACAGAAACAACCACGCCTATCTCACAGGATTGCCATGAGGATTAAAGGAACAAGTGTAAAGCACTTGCTAGAATTCTACCAAGCTAGGGACAGAAATCCTGCTCAGGGCATCCTGGGCCCTGATGTGTCTCTATTTCCCCGTCCCTCTTTAAGCTTCTGAGGCAGGAGAATTGACTGGACCTGGGAGACAGGTTGCAGGGAGCCAGGATCCCGCCATTGCACTCCAGCCTTGGAAACAGAGTGAGACTCCATCTCCAAGAAAAAAAAAGTAAAAGCAACTTATCTGTTACCTATACAAAATATTCTACTCCAGTTGTTTCTCAAAGTGATTTCCTAGAAACACTGATTCCACAAAATTTCTACAAATAATGGGCATTACTATGGGAAGTAATTTAGAATAGTAGTTATGAGTGAGGGCTCTAGGTGCAAAGAAGGCGAGTTCAAATTATGCCCCCACCTTCTGATACTGCCTTTTACTTGAAAGCCAGGAAAATGCAGATGTCTCCATATATTTCTTGTTGAGGACGTATTATTGCTAGAAGAAGATTTTCTTGGATTATAACATAAATCCCAAACATAAAGAGGAGTGGCATAACAAAGCATTCAGCTTCTCAGGGTCTTCATGACTGAGCCCGGCTGTAATTGTGTCACTACCGAGACTTTGGGACCAAAGGAACCTGCTCTGAGAAATCCTGTATTTTCTCTTGCCTTGTGTGCCTTTGCTTCTGCTGGATTTCTGTATTATTTTTTATTATAAATTTGGAAATTAACATAATTATACTTGGGCCATAGTAGGGTTGGAGAGGAGTGTTTTTTCTGTCTATAGTCAAACAGAAATACTGTACTACAGCAAAACCATCTCAACAGTAAGCACACAATGAACATTGTTAGTCAGCGTTGCCATTCAAGGCTGGAGTGAGGATTTGTGAGGCCAGAAGCTTACACAATTTGGGGGAACTCTGAAGAAAACAGAAATACAGAATTGTAAAAAACAGAATCTTAGAACGGATCCATGTAAATAAGCTCTGAAGCATAAGCTTCATTAGCTTTACTATAAATTCACTCAGGAGACAGAAAATACATGTTCCTGCCTTCAAGGATTTTAAAATAAAGGAAATAAGACAATGCCTAAGAGTTTAAACAGCAATCAAAAATATAAGAGAAAATTCAATATGGTGCTATGTAAATACCACAAAGCAGTATATAATACATTTCTAAGTGAATGGCGCATGTAATACATGTTGCAGAAACTCAAAAGATAATCACCATAAACTGAAATTACTTTAGAAGGATTCACAGAGGAGGTGACATTTTAATCAGGTTTAAAAAGAAGGATTGGGGTAGGCAGAAAGAAAGAAAACTTCTGTGTATTCAGAGGTTCAAATCATTTAAGTTGAAAGGAGCAGACCTGCTTGGTTGGGGCAGAAGCTTTTGGAAGAACAGTAATTGAACACAGGTTCAGGAGCAGCCAATTAAAGGCCCTAACAACTTTGAGCTTCACCTGGCAAGCTACTAATCTTCTTGAAAACAATGGAGTGACACATCAAAGTGGTGTTCAGGACAGCCAGCCAGGTCATTGAGTGTGGAATAGAGGCACTGGCAGCGGGTACAGCCTCTGAGAGCATATTATAATAGTCTAAATGGTCTTCAAGTAGCAGTGCTGACCATGGAAATGAAGGGACATATTCAAGGGATGTCTGCAAAGAGGAATCAACAAGAATTGATAACTGTTTGTGGACAAGAACAACAACAAAAGATGAAGAGGTCAATGATGACACTAGGTTCTCAAAGCTGGTAACTTGGAGAATAACGTAACTGAACTGGAAAATCGGAAATAAAGAGATTTGTAGGAGGACAAGTTCATATTTAGGTATATAAGGTTTAGGGTAAAGAAAGAATACAGATTTTCATGTTCCTGAGAAAATTGTAAATATTATTCAAAAGTGATTCCAAATTAAGAATGTCCACTGATTAAATTCTAGTAGCCTAAGAAAGTGATTTTTTTTTCAAAATATTGGAAGGATTTTGGTTTGAAGTCAAGAAACCTCAGCTGTAGAAACCTCAGCTGTAGATATTATACATATAATTATATATCATTTAATAATATAATGTATATATTAAAGCACAAAGCATTTTGTTACTTTTATTTTAGAGTCAGGGAGTCCATGAGCTTATTGTAACACAGGTGTACTGCATGGTGTCACAGTTTGGGCACTTCAGAATCCCATTGCCCAAGTAGCGTACACCGTACCTGGTAAGTAGTTTTTCAACGCTTGTCCCTTGCTTCCTTCTTCCTCCCTTTTGGAATTCTCAGTGTTTATCATTCTCATCTTTGTTTCCCCAAGCACCCAATGGTTAGCTCTCACTTGTAAGTTAGAACATGTGATATTGGTTTTTAGTTCTGTGTTAATTTTTTTAGAATAATGGCCTTCTGCTGCATCCATGTTGCTGCAATGGACATTACTTTATTCTTTTTTATAGGTGCATACTATTGCATGGTATATAATTACCTCATTTCCTTATGCAATCCAAGATTCATGAGCATCTGCTTTGAAACTGTGTCTTTGCTGCCGTGAATAGTGCTGCAATAAACATATGAGTATACGTGTCTTTTTAGTAGAATAATTTATTTTCCTTTGGGTATATACCCAGCAATGGAGTTCCTAATTCAAATGGTATAATTCTATTTTTAGTTCTTTGAGACATCTCCAAATTGCTTTCCACAGGGGCTGAACTAATTTACATTCCCACAAACAATATACAAGGGTTCCCCTTTCTCCACAACTTCGACATCTGTCACTTTTTGACTTTTCAATAATAGCAGTTTTACCTCGTGTGAGATGGTATCATATTGCGGTTTTTATTTACATCTCTCTGATAATTAGGTATGATGAACAATATTTTTGTGTTCGTTGGCTGATTTTATGTCTTCTTTTGAGAAATGCCTATTCATATCCCTTGTCTGCTTCTCTTCTTATTAAATTACGTATAGATTCCTATACATTGGTCTTTTGTCCTATGCAGTTTGCAAATATTTTACTTCATACTGTATAGACAGGTATATTTAAGGGAGCTAACTGACTGGATCCTTCACAGGCAGAGTTCCAATATATTATGATTCTCTGAAAAAGTCACCTAATTTTCCCTAGTCAGTGAAGTCTACACATTTTGAAAACACAAAATATCTACATTTAAAATATCTTTCTTCAAAAGCTATAGATAATTTTTTAGAGCTAAGCATCACAATATTGCTGTAACATTTTAAAGGGGTGCAATTTTAACTTATAGTTTCAGGAACTTCAGAGAACACCGCCAATTTAAATTTAGTGTTTTGCAAATACCACTTAATACCTGAAATAAAACAATTATCTATATTGACTATGTGGACTAATATTTTCATGTTAATTACTAATTAATATCATTTCATGGATAATTTACTTACGTGCTCACCAAATATAGACTGTTCATTCCAAAAATCTTAGTTCTGGTTCACACAATTTCTGACCCAGCTTTCTGAGTCATTAAATTTTCAGATACTCATATTGAATAGCCTAAGGTATTTGGAAACTCCAAGAGAAATAATAGATGCTGTAAGAAAACATTGCCACATATCATAATGTGTGTTCTTCATTTTTCTCACTGTTGGCATTCAATATACAAAATCTCTCACCTTCATACTCCTAGAGTCCATTAAAAGGCGGTCCTGGTGCCCCTCATGGTGCTAGAAGATAACTGACAATTGGAGAATTCACTTCCATTACTCAGCCTCAAGCCCCAGGTTTTAAATGTGAGAGTCCAGGCCTGTGCATCACTGGTATACTGTTCCATGTTATGGTAATTTTATATTCCAACTACCAAAATGAGACAGGAGATCACATGCCATGATATAAGTAAAGCAATGTGTTTCTTGTTCCCCTGGCCTTGATATAATTAAGCTCAAATAACATTTTTTACCAATATCTCCAAGGCAATAAATACATCATTACATTTTTTAATTCTATTAATTGCATTAAAATGTTTTACCCATAGTATACTACAAAAAAAATTCTTGAAGAATTGCTTGTTGTGACTTAATACAGGTACACTACTTACGCAGTATATGCAAGGTTTACCAACATAAACATGTTTTTATTTATTCTACAAACAATTTTTGAGAACAGACTATAAGCAGCTTCTCGCTAGGTTCTAAAAAGGAAATTCAAAGAACTGAAGATGTAATCCCTGCCCTTAAAAAATTATAATCTTTCTTATTAGGGGGAAAAAGCCCAAAATGCACATCTACTAATGAACAGTTCAAAACTAATGAACAGTTCAAACAAGCATTAAGAACCTGATTGGAATACACAGAAAAGTCATAAAAACATGGAGATAAATATGAGTTGTAGTAGTCAGAAAAGCCTCTTGGAACGTGAGCTGCACAAGAAAGAAAAATACATATGTTTATTGTAACTATCTTATAGATATTTATTTTGCCTACTTTAATTTCAATTTTTTTGAAAGTTGAAAGTAATCACAGCAGTTAGCATTTACTGCCCACATTCTATGCTAGCTGCTGACTTCTATGTACTCCTCCAAAACATATTAGAATGTTGTTCTTACCTAGGTATACATTAAATGTTAGCAAGTACCAATCAATTAATATACATTTATTATGTGAGCATTTCTTTGTTCTAGATGTTGGAATTACAAAAAAAGAGACCTGTCCCTTGCCCTTAGATGGCTCACAACCTAGTGGAAAAACACAAAACTGTGAGCAGCATGTGAGAAGACAGTATGAAAAGTGCTTTAATAGAAGTATGGGCACACAGAGCAGAGGACCTCTAGTTCTGATGGTGGGAACTCCAAGAGCAGGAGTGCCAGCAAAGACCTCACAGGATGAGCAGTAACGGAACAGGAAAGGAAACAAGTATGTTACAAGTGGAAAAAATAGCATGAACAAAAGCCCAGAACCATGAGAAAGCTGAAGGGAGATAGGAGATAAATGGAGCATAAGGCACACTGTGGATGGGGCATGGTGAAAGAAGTGGTGTTGGCAGAAGGGGTGCAGATCACTGGGCTGACACTGAAGTTTACGCTGAAACCATGTGGACCACTGAAGGATGTAAGCAGTTTTTTTTAATTTATTATGCTTTCAGTTCTGGAGTACATGTACAGATCATGCAGGATTGTTACATAGGTATATACATGCCATGGTGGTTTGCTGCATCCATCCCCCAACACCTACATTAAATATTTCTCCTATTGTTATCCCTCCCCAATCTTCCCAACCCCTGCTATCCCTCCCCTAGCCCCCACCCTACAACAGAGCCCAGTGTGTGATGTTCCCCTCCCTCTGTCCATGTGTTCACATTGTTCAACACCCACTTACGAGTGAGAACATGCGGTGTTTGGAAAATTACTCTGGAAGATGTATAGAAAAACCAAAATACTCTGAGAAATCTGAAGTCTTATTCAAAATTTATTTTATTTATTTATATATTATTTATTTCTATCCCAATTTCTCCTGACTACACTGGTAAGGTTTTATTTTCAATGTTATAGACTTTTATTTCAAACAGTTCTTATGCAATCAATGTTTATAAGACAAAAGGATCTTAAAGAATACAATTAAACTCAATTCGATAGAATTCTTTATTCTCTCTCTACAACATAATACTTCTTGAATCTCCTAGTGCAGAATACATTCATGTCTTTTTAATTATTCATTCCCCATTATGTAAAAAAATTTAACCAAAGTGACCCTGACTAAAGAAAAGAAAACAACATGTAAAGCCAAGAATAAATTGTGATAAAGCATAGGTCTAAACAGCCATTTAGAAAACTATTCCATCATAAAAGCAGAAGAAATTTATGTGCAAAAAAGTTTAAAACTCCATATAGTCAGTGGTATGATTGCTCTTTTGCTCCTTTACATTCTCAAATTCTCCCTAGCTCTGAGCTACTTTTGCTTAGAAATAGAATTAGAATGATTTCTAAAATGTATTATATTGACTTTTCCCACTTTTTATAAATAGATTATGTTCTTTCTTATATCCCAACATGGTCAAAGGCATTGTTCGGGCTACTTGCAAATTTCAGTAAAACTGTCGCCTTCAGTAGGAGTTGAATATGTCAAGTTAATTTTATATGTGGTATGAAATTTCACTTGTTTTGTTACGTAGTTTAGAAATATCAAATGTTAACCAGAAAATGTATTGAACACAATAATATGAGTATGTGTGAACAAATAACACATTTTTTAAATTCCCGTATTCAAATGTTCTCTGGTATGAAACTTCTTAAGCAAGATTCCTATTTTATAAAACCAACTTTATGTGTAAAGTAAAGCTCAATGCAAATACATATACACATATATATATATATACACATATATACATATATATATACACATATATGTATATACACACACACACAGAGAACATTTGTAGGCACTCTATGCTCAACTGCTGGTGTATTCTAAAATAGCTTGACGCTTACCAAATTCTCAACTGCTTAGTCTGCTTTCTGTTATATTTATGAAATTCCCACTCAATGCCAGCTCTACATAAAAAAGAATTTGACCTGATTAGTTGATTTTTGTTTTTAGTTTTTTTTTTTTTTTTAATTAGGTTTCCACAAAGGACTATCATACAACCTGTAGTAACAAAGAGGTTTTATTTGACCAAAAATGCTATGGTTCCTGAAAGGCAAAATTAAATTTCTCTTAACTGGAAGAAATACGCTTCTAAAAGTCAATAAAAGAACAGATAACGCTCTTTTAATGGATAGGTTTTGTTTAGCTGTATAACCTTTTTTTTGACAGATTTTATTTTTAAAACTCTGCAGGAAAATTACTAATGATTTTCAAATCATTATAATAGGAAACCAAGCAACATTAAAGTTAGGGCTGAGTTGTATCAGAATTAGAGACTTTATTTCAAGATGTTTCCTTTCATCTATAAGGGCAAAGGATTACAAGAGTTGTGTGATTATATTGGGTTAATAGAATCAATGTAAATACACAGTTTGGATAAGCAGGCTAAAAACTCTTTGCTGTATCATTTCTTCAATTATAGGATTTTGCATTTTGCCCACCTTTTTTCAAATAATTGCCTCTACTCACTACCTTGCCTATATATACAGGGCCCTAAAAGAAAAACAATAATTCATGTAGGTTTCTGTGGCCATTTTTTTTCTTTCTGACAAATCCACTTGAAATTATATATTTTTATATCTAATACTGAGTTATGATTTTTTAAAGATTTTGATTGTAGACAGGCAGAAGATATCATAAAATGAAACTGGCATCTTCTCTTTATAGGACAGTCAGCTTATATTTTATAAAGGACGTGAAGGATCAGCAAAATAAAATGATTAACTTTATCTAATGAGGTCCAAACATGGATGATGTAGGTATATTAAAATCACTAGGATTATTACTTCGAATTCAGAAAAATAAGCATATAGAGAGAGCTTTTGATATGAAGTTACTTTGTATAATAAAAAGTGAGCTTTATAATCAAAATTTATTAATTTGAAATGCTATATACAAAAGTATATATATAATTTTTAGGTAATCTAACAATCCTATATAGTATCATACATATGTCAAATTTAAGTAGGATTTAATGAACAGCATTTTTACCCATTAAGATGTAAAATAATATTTAAGTCTTAACTACATCCTACTTATAAGCAAGATACAGAACAAAGTAGGAAAATGAGACTTAAAATTTAAGTCTTTATGCTAGAGCCAAAAAAATTATATAGTCTCCTACATGGAATTTTAGCAATTAAAACGATGAACTAGATATAAACAATATCATAGGAATAATATAAAAATCTGAATTCAGAAAAGAAAAAGTTACAAGGTCCTCATTGGGTTATACAAAATTATGATTCTGTAAAGCTTGTCCCACTATAGAACAAGGTGATCTCTGAAATTACAAGGCAGTGAATTCAGAACTATAAAAAGGAAATATTACTTCATAACCTTTGGTTAACCTGTAGCTACAGTTCCACAGAAGGTCATAAAATCATATTCTGTGGTTGAATTTAAAAGCTGGATAATTTTATAGCCACTCGTAAAACCAGGGCTCAAGATCGTCTCCTTCAGTGGCTGGAATAGAATTCTCTGAGCATCCATATGCATACACTGCTAGGTAAGGAGGTAGGTGGCACAACATGCAGTCTTACAGGTTAAATACTGGTTTCTTGGAGTCAAATGACAATGTTTACCACCTTTGTCTTCTTTCAGGCATCCTTAAGATTAGTGAAGGCAAATAGATGCCACAGACAGCCACCTTTGTAAGTCAGAACTTATATTTCAGTTATGGAATTTTCCTAGCAACTGATAGACCCATGTGCACAGTAAGCCTACATCTGATAAAACACCGGCATCAAATGGAAGCTAGAATTTCCATTTCCAGGTATTTTCCAACTTGGGTAACCTTACATTTCCAAGCTGAAACTT
Source organism: Alouatta palliata (assembly GCA_004027835.1). Lineage (NCBI taxonomy): Eukaryota > Metazoa > Chordata > Mammalia > Primates > Atelidae > Alouatta > Alouatta palliata. The sequence continues at coordinate 23,987 of PVKV010015333.1, read as the reverse complement.
CACTTTCCCAGCATCTAAGGTGCTTCTCTTAGATGGTGCTTTAGGTTGTGAATATACTTCCTGTATCTATCATCTGCTTAAAAAGTACCACTTACAATGTTCTCTCTGTGCAAGCTTTTAAATGATTTTAAAAATGTACTATATTTTCATCTTTAAGCATTTTTCAGATTTCCACTTCCTGCCTCTGTGCCTTTGTTCATTCTGCATCTATCACTGGAATGCTATTCTCTGCCCCTCCTACTTCAAGGATCCAGTTTTTTCATGAAGTAATCCCTGATGTTCTCAGATAAAAGTGATATTCCAAACCTCCCTCCCCACCCACCATGTACATCTCAAATATTATATCTGTGATTCTGATATTTATCCATTTCTACCTTATTCTAGAAGTACGTATACATTCATTTGGCTTACCTCTTGCTTAGCTCTCTCATAGAATGTAAAAAGCTTATAAATAGGAGCTATACCCAAGTCATTTCTTGTGTGTTTCACAGCACCTAGTCTAGTGTCTTCAACAAGGGCAATAATGTGTGCTTCTTTGGCAATGATGCATGCTAAGAATCACTTTGCAGCGTACCTGTTACGAATATTTTTATATAATTCTTACCTTTCCTCTTCCAGCTGGCAATTGTTTTCTTTCTTGGTTACTTTTTAAATTTCCAGTAATAAAAATAATAAAAAGCAAATTAATCTCTACAAAAATACAGTTCTTAGAGCCAGTATTCATGGGAAAAGAATAACGCAGTGAAAATAGGTAAATAAAAGCAAGCTGAGGTTGTCAGTATTTTAAACACAGTTATGTGGTGTTTCTTGGTAGAGCTGAATGAAGCACCAAAAATATGATTTTGTTAACCTGCTTCTTCCATCTAGTGGCAAAAAGCAGTAAGAAACAATGTCCTAGAAAAACACCATGATCAAATGGTTGTAAATGTCATTTCAGGAAATACCAATGGTAAGAGTTCAACATTCAAGGTTTAAATTATAAGTATATGATAAACATTTTAAAATAATTTTGGCAAATTGGTAGTGCTCAGCTGGGATAACTGTCGAAGTTACTTAAAGTCATCCATGTATTTGTATGCTTTCACAAAGACCTCAGCTACACATGTAAAGCTGTGTATCACCCCACATTAAATTGAGATGGATTTGTTTTAGTATACATAATTATGGATCTAGAACAAACTGTTGGATAACTATTCAGAATTCCATTATTTCCTCCACTTTAGGCACATGGCAACCATGCTGTTACAAGTTTTAAGAGGTACAATTGAGAACCACTGCAATTGGACTTCACCATTGGAATTGCCAGTGAAAATAGTTTTGCAATAATAGGAAGTGAAAAATGTTGTGACCTGAAGCATGGGTCAATTGGAGGGAGGAGAGAAGGAAAGTTTAAAGGAGGTAGAATCAGCTGCTCTGCATTGTTAGGGCTGCTTCAAAGACACTAATGAAAAATAATATGCAATGGACAGCATAATTGTGCATTCTCTGCACTCTCAAAGGCCACCAGCTGATCCCTAATACATGAGGTTTGACTGCTCTTCTAACACTTTCTGTTTGCCTCACTGCAAATGTAATTAATGTTTTAGAAATTAAATGTGGGTTATGCAGAAGTGTAAAGAATGTTCTCCAGGACAGCAACTTTTTCCCCTTCTTCCATTCAAGTGAACCCGTTAACCATGTATAATGGTGATAAAAATAAAAAGCTGTCAAAGTATTTAAATATGTAAAGACTATAAGGAGAAATACAAGTTCATGAGTATCATAATTATTTTAAACTCAGTTTTTTAATTAAAAGAAAATATACTTTTTGTTTATTTCCTAATTCTTAAGAAGAGAAAAATTTGTGTCTTCTTATCTCTGAAACCCTTTTCCAGATGAATAGGGACCACCTACAAAAGTTTATTGAACATTTAATCACGGCACACCACCACACTGAAGTTCTTCCTACTGCACAGAAACTGGCAGATGAGCTTCTATCCTCCAATTCAGAAATCAACCAAGCGAATGGCGCTCCTGACCCCACAGCTGAGGCCAGCATTGACAACAAGAACTGTTGGCATTTGAGTGAAGACCAGGTGAAAGAACAAGTGAAGCCTTTTCTCTCCCCAGGGAGTTACTATGGCTCTAGAAAGCAACTCAACTCAATGTTTGCCAAGGTTCGAGAAATGCTGCGGATGAGAGATTCCAATGGAGCAAGGATACTGATCCTAATAACTGAGCAGTTTATGGCAGACTTATGATTCAAACTCTGCAGGCAGTAAGGAACAAGCTTGACAGACAAGGTCAGGCAACTCTGGAATGAGCTAGGGGCTTTATGGATATGCATAATTTAAAATCCACACTGCAAACTGGAGGAGAAATCCTGCTGGCTGCAGCAGCTGCAGAAGTGGAGCGACCTGGATGTCTGTCCCCTGGAGGATGGAAACTACGGACATGAGCAGCCCAACATCACCAGTGCACTTCCCCAGAGTGCCATTCTTTATCCAGTCCAGACTCTTTATCCAGACCAAGACCAATGATATTCACAAGAGCCATTGAGGGTCATGAATTACATTGACAGGACAGCCACCAACAGCAAATAATCAGCAGTGATATTTATATAGCTCCTGCCTGCCAGTGGGAAAGTAAAAGACTACTCTTTAATTCCCAAGGCCAGCCACCGTGGCTTGAGCACGTGCCTACACCCTGTGCTTGGGTCAATGCCCTACATTCCCACAGTTATCCAAAAGAGGCCATCAGACTCACAGTGACCATTATTAATACTCAGAGGTTGCAGCAACTGGAAATCTACAAGCAGCAGAAGAAAGAGTTGTTGCACAGAGGAACCACAACCATCACAAACCTGGAGGGCTGGGTGGGCCACCCCCCATCCCATTGGCTGCCTGTTTCTCATTTTGACTCAGGCCTGCTGCCTGAATGATGACAGCTACCTCGAGATGTCCAATATGAATGAAAGCAGACCCCCTGTGCACCAACATGTACCTGTGGCCGCAGGCTCCCCAAACCAGCAGGAAGTCCTACTGTCATTGGCCCTGGAAGTTGCACTGACGGACCTGGGTCAACAGAGGGTAATGCCTGAAGGCCTCTACATGCAGGACAAGCTGTACCATAATGAGGAGCAGCTCCTAAGCCAACTCTAAGAGCTGCAGCTTGACAATAAGCTAATTCAAATACTACAGTGTATCGTACTGCTGGAAGGGGCCCTTTCAGCAGTTGGGAGAAGTCATCCACTGAAAGAGTGTTCCCATGCATACCTTTGCCAAGTATTTGCTCTCAGCTCTGTTGTCTCATGATCCAGCCCTGTCCTATCAATTAACCTTACGTGCCATGAGGTTACCAGTTTCAGAAAACTCAGCTTCTGGCCAGGCGTGGTGGCTCACGCCTGTAATCCCAACACTTTGGGAGGCTGAGGAGGGTGGATCACCTGAGGCCAGGAGTTTGAGACCAGCCTGGCCAGCATGAAGAAACCCCATCACTACTAAAAACACAAAAACAATTAGCCAGGTATAGTGGCAGGTGCCTGTAATCCCAATTCCTCCAGAGGCTGAGGCAGGAGAATCACTTCAACCCAGGAGGCAAAGGTTGCAGTGAGCCAAGATCGCACCATTACACTTCAGCCTGGGCAACAAGAGCGAAACTCCATCTCAAAAAAAAGAAAGAAAACTCAGCTTCTTCAAGCAACACATCCCACCCTCACCATATGGTGTCTGTGGTGTCCAGCCATTATCCTCGCTGGTTCACACTTGGACACTTGGAATCACAGCACTGTAAACTGACCTCCACCATGCTGACTGCTACTAAAGGAGACACTTTGAGACTCTGAACAATTCTGGAAGCAATACAGAAGCAAAGCACATTCATTCTTCCTCCCTCATCTTCAGACTGTCCCAAATGTATTCAAGATTGCTATTCCCACTGACAGCAGTACTGACAGTACCCTGCTCAATGTGGCCCTGGAACTTGGGTTACGGGTGATACAGATGACGTTATCAACCCTTAACTGGAGACACTTGGAGATGTTACAGTGATTGGTGACCTGTGTTCCAGAAGCAGGTGAATCTCCCACCTCTTTCTACCTGCTGGGAAAGGAATTTCTAGACCCTACTCTTGGGACAGGACAATAAATTTTTAGAGCTCTCATATTCCTATTCCTGATGGCCTATGAAAGGATGCGGCTGCTGGTGGGAGAAGATAACTTCTGTTCAGCCAGCCCAATCCCTGCTGTCACTGCTTTTGAACCTTATCCTGATGTCAGCAGAACTTTGACCCTCTTATCAGAGACAGGTCTAAGAGAGTGAATTTTCATCTGCCAATACTCAAGTGCTCCTTTGGGAGGTAGTGGACTGGGTGGTTTGGTCCCCATCCCTGTCCATGCTTGTGAGAAACCTCAGACAATTTAGAGGCTTAGGACCCTTAAGCCCAAAGCCCCAGCGCAAGACTCTACCCTGAGAGGCCTCACTTCAGCTAGAACCCCTGGCAGATCCGCAACCCTGGCCTCGGGGCAAGAAAACCACAGGCTCTATTGCCTCATCCTTGTGAGAGGCTGAGAGCACCTGCAGAAACCTTCAACCCTCTGACGGAGGAAGGAAGGGACAGCAAGAGACCCCAAACAGGGTCTGGCCATCTAGGATGCTCCCCTTTCCCTAATTTGCCTCAGATCATCTCAAGGTTGCTGAGGAGGAGGGAGAACTCATCTCTGCAGGCCAAGTTCAAACCCCAAATGGTAATCTGGGCAGAACCGAATCGGGACCCAAATGTCAATGGCTGAGCTCAGGCTCTCCCTGACATCTTGCAGAGCTAGTATGCATGCTTCACCCCTACTGAGGCTACTAGTATTGTAGCTGCCACAGCCGTGCCTCTATCCTGTGCCTCAGTCTTGACTATCCACAGCAGGAGGAAATGGCTAACTGTGCTCACACACGGGCCCTGTAGTGTACTATGAAGCATCCACAGAGCTGTGCTCTGTCAGCCCTTACACTCTGTGAGGACAACCACATTGCCTTTGAGGCAGCCTACCAGATAGCCACTGACGCTGATGCTGGTGGCATGACCCGTGCACAGCTGTTCACCATTGCCTGCTATGTGGGGCTCCGTGGCTACCTACTTCATGCCTTCAAGCTGGCCTCACTGGCTATGAGCCATCTTAATCTGGCCTTCAAGCAGTATCAGTGATATGCTCTGGGCTTGTGCCCTCAGCCACTCTCTGGGCAAGAATGAGCTGGCAGCTCTCATCTCCCTGGTGATGAAGAATGTGCACTATGCCACAGTGCTTCCAGACATCCTGTGTGTGACACAGCAGTGACTGCACCTGGCCTGGCTGGCACCTCAGGCCACCACAGCTCTGAAAAGCTCATGTCCACTGACAAAGCTCCGTTACACTACTTGCCAATGATGCTGATGCTACCATCAATATTTATATCAACACTACACACTCAGGCCTAATACGCGTCAGCTCTAGCCACTACAGAGAGTTCACTGAATTTCTAAGCAAGGCTCAGGAGACCTTCCTGCTGCCCCATGATGACCACCTGCAATTTGCCCAGTTCATCGACACCATCAAACACATCTACAAAGACAAGAAAAAGCGGATGCTGCTGGTGCGAGAGTGCTTTGCCTGAGAAAGCAGATGGCTCACTGCCAGGGCAGCCTGGGTCCCCAGGGAGGATCAGGTCAGGCCAAGGACACTGAAACATCTGTCCACTCTGGGAGGACTCCGAGCACCTGTAGCTGAGGCCAAAGGACCACAGGGCTAAGGATGGGGAGAGTCCAATTCTAGTCGATATGCCTACCTTGGCAAGCTTCTCATACAGCCCACTGTTCATGGAGGAGCTGGGCCCTGCAGATCAACCAGAAACTCCACAACATACACCTCATGCCCCGGCATCCTGCATGTCCTGGGCATTGGCCCTGTCTCCCTTGGCAAACACAAAACACTGTTATGTCTCAGGAATTGCTTAACCAGAGAAACAGATGCGTCTGTGGTACTGTAAATACTATAGTATATGTGTTGCCAATTATTGTAAAGTTGTAACTATTTATAATTCTGGTTCTGGTCTGATGGGTGCTTGAAGTAGCTATGGGTGGGAAGATACGCTTATTTTCTGAGAAGACTCACAACCATTTATCAGGTTTCCCTTGCAGAGTGTATGCTGTCAGCAGTGGAAGAGTGGTGGGTGCCACAGAGAAAAACAGCCAGTTAGAAAAGAATCCCAAGTCTAGTCTATGCAGAATCCCCCACCTACAGAGAGGGCATTTATAGCCCAGTGAGGGGCAGAGGCCAGGACTGGACTTAGACTTTTGCCTCACAAAGCTATGAGGACACTGAAGCTCCTGCTCCTGCCTCTTCAGGAGCCCATTGAGTGCCTGAGAAACAAGTGCAAGGAGAAGATGAAAGTCTGAGAAGTCGCTGAGCTCATAGTACTCATCTACTCTGGTCACCTTTGTGTTAGAGAGTGTGTGGTTTCATCTACAATTATGTATAATTATGTGTGTGTGTATCTGTATGGCTAAGTACATGTGTCTATGTGCAAAGACGTATCTGTGCATGCCTGTTTGTATGTGCACATACATATTTGTGTGTATGTCAGCACTATGGCTGTGTACCTGTGTGAATATGTGCACACTGGCCCATGCGTTTCTGCATGAGGATATACACATTTGCATACATGTGAGGATGCATATCTATGTGTAAATGCACTCATGTTTGTGCATGTTTAGTGTGTATTTGTATCTGGGTACACATGAGGACATGTGTGAAAATCTGTTTGTGTCTGTGTGTATGCTTGCAATCCATGCATCCATGTCTTTATATGTGTAACTGAGCGTATTTCTACATGTAGGGATGTCTTTGTATTCATGTTTGAGGATCTGCATGAATGTGTCCTTTCTGCTTACCAGATTTCTCTTCCCCGTTCCTATTAAATCTCTCTCACCACCTAAATGTTTGTTCCCCATCCTGGTGCCCCCTCTAGTCATTCTCTCACCAAACAAGCTTCTAAGCACCAGCTCCCTCTGCCATCAGATTGGCTGCTTAACTCCACAGTTCTCTTCTCACCCTGTGCTTGCTTTCTTGCCCTGCCTTTCTACCTCAGGCTTCCTCTGCCTGCTTTCACCACAGTCTCATTGCTCACTGACTTGGAGGCTAGAGCTGGTCAGCACTTGGCCTCTCCCTTCCTGACTAATTTCTAGCCCTAGTGGGCAGCCCTGTCTTAACCCTGGCTGACCTCTACAGTGTATCATCATGTTTCTGCTACCTTCCTGACCTCTGTGCTCAGCCTGGAATTGATACAGGAGGTAACAAGGGCATTCAGAAGAGTCAGCTGGATACCAACTGGTCTTGGTGTTTACTGTTTCATGTCTTCGTTCCTGAGTTGGGGTTGGCGTGTGATAGGAAAAGGGTAATATAGCTAGAATGAGAACTAAGAACTTCTCCATCTGCTTTACTTTTTCTTCTTTGACAAACTGTCACCTTTTTCACTCCAAACTGACCAAGAAGTTGTATTTACCATTTGTGGCTCCATCCAGCCAAGGGCCCCTACAACGTCTCAGCCCAATGGGTTGGTTAAGAAAAAGAGTGAGAGAAGCCACTCTCATTTCTGTATCACAATTGCCCTTTTTGGCAAGTGTGTGAACTCACAGTGCTTTTCTATGAATAAACCGTGGATCACATAAAAGATCATTTTTCTGGCTGGGTGCAGTGGCTCATGCCTGTAATCTCAGCATGAGGCGGGCAGATCACGAGGTCAAAAGATCAAGACCAGCCTGGCCAACATGGTGAAACCCCATCTCTACTAAAAATACAAAAATTAGTTGGGCTTGGTGGTGAGCGCCTGTAGTCCCAGCTATTCAGGAGGTTAAGGCAGGAGAATTACTTGAACCTGGGAAGCAGGAGTTGCAGTGAGCCAAGATCACGCGATTGCACTCCAGCCTGGCAAGAGGATGAGACTCCATCTCAGAAAAAAAAAAAGTCATTCTTCTAGAAGGAAAAAAAATTTCCTAAACCCAGAGGGGACCAGTAAATAACTACAGACGATTACAGATTTCCTGTGAGTGCATATGGATCAGGATGACCTGATGCTATAAACCAAATGTTATTGTCCTCCTCAAATTCATGTGTTGAAATCTAGTTCCCAATGCGATGGCATTTGGAGGTGGGGCCTTGGGAGGTGATTAGCTTATGAAGGTAGAGACCTCATGAATGGGATTAGTGCCCCTATCCAAGGACCACAGAGAGCTCCCTCATCTCTTCTGTCATGTGAGGACACAGTAGAAACAGGACTATTAACCAGGAAGCCAGCCCTCACTAGACACGGAATCTGCTGACCACTTGACCTTGGATTTTACCATCTCCAGAACTGTGAGAAATAAATTTGTTTCTATGCTACCTAGGCTATGACATTCTGTTTTGACCCCTAGATTAGCTAAAGTACCAACATATCAACTTGTACACATAATTTTTGGAATCTCTGATGCCAAATCTTTGATGGCAAAAGGTGATTGATCTGCCGGAGAAAGGAACCTACATGATCCCTCTTTCCACAAGAAACCAGAGAGTCAAAACAGGCAAAAGTAGATCAAGGTCTTCTAAAAGCCATACCTGAAATGTTTCCAATAATAGTAGATTTGATGATAATTTGATCACACAAACAACCACAACAAAAAGACACAGCTATTAGAGTTTCAGGATGCCTCATAAACACCATCTGACATTAGGGAGTTAAAGAAGGCCTGAAGTTTCAAAAAGTCAAACTTTACTTAAATGTCATTGTATAAATTTGTAATTCTAACACTATGAATAAATCCTAGGGCAGGTGGTGCCATGGAGACCCCAGGGCACAAGTGCTGAATTTGGAAGCTTCATTCCTGTACCCTTTGGAGATGCTCCGTGGCCCCTTCATTCCCTGCCCACCTGTCAAGAAGAGCCCATCCTGGGCAGCACATCAGGGGTAAACAGCCCAGATGCCCAGTTGAGGGAAGACCTCCATGCCTGGAGGAAGAGGCCACCTCTGGGAGCAGGAGGAGCTGCTGGAACCCCTCCTTGCAGACTCCTTTTCCTGCTCTCTAGCACCTTTTTCAGGCAGATATACACCCCAGAAGCAGCAGCTCAAGCAGGTCCTGCAGCAGCACAGGAGCGGCTCTGCTCAATGTGAGAAGCCTCTCCAGCGAGGCAGAGGAACCCAGGCTGCATGCCCGGGTTTCTGCCTCCATCGTTCCCACTGTGCCCAGGATGGCGGGCAGGATGGTAGCTGCTGACTGGGGCCATGCTGGCCACCCCCTCTCTGCTACCTCTAGCTGCAGCCACGCTTTCAGCTCTGGGGCTGAGGCCAGTGGCTACAGTAGGTGCCAGGATGTCAGGCAGCTCCTCACTGGGCTTGTCCTTGGCTGTACCAGGGCAGGGGCAAGAGGGCTCTGAAGCATCCTCTAGCTCCAGCGCTGTTCCTGAGGGGGCTCTTCCTCTGGTGTTGGCCCTGGCTCAACAGTGCTGAAGTTCCTGTGTTGCTGCATATGGAGCAGGAACTGAAAAAGGAGAAAGGGTCACCAACATCAGTCACTTTCCACTGGAATTTCTGAACACAAAAACAACCTCACTGAATTTAAAGGAATTTCATCCTGAAAACACCACCCCAAGAAAATCCTCCAGACTGCAAGCCACCTCATCATGTGCCTGTGCCTCCATGGGCTCCAGAGTCTCCAGCTGGACGAGGACAAGGACAATGTGTAGATGTGACCCTGATGGGATCCCTGGTGAGGCCTGGCCTGGTAGAACCTGCCCTGGCCTGCCCTGTGGTACCTGGGGCACCTCCAAATGGCCAGATGGTCTGGGGTGAGGGATGAGCCTTTGCTGGCATCATCGGAAAAGGGTCTCATTCTCGCCATTCCTGAAGCAGGAGCCTCAAGATGTGGGGATGCAGCCCGAGAACATCTTGCTCTCCTGAGCATCTCCCACCAAGCGAGCTGGCTACAGGGCTGACCCTAGGATAGGGGCACCTGGTTACCAGAGCTCTACGTTCTTTTCAGATCTGTCATCAAGGAAGTGAGGTCGCTTCTTTAAGTTTCCATCCCCTCAGTCCCTTCCTTCCGTAAGACCTACTCAGGACCCCACTGAGCTGCTGACTGCTTACTACCCCCTGCAGGTCAACTCCTTACCTATACACAGTTATATTCACCCAGAGCCTGCTTGTACACCTGCACCTGATATTCACCAGAAGCCAGGTGTCCTCCTCAGGCCTGGTTTCCACCTGGAGCCTGCATGTCCACCTGGGGTCTGATGTCTGCCTTGGGCTTATGTCCCACTTGGGGCCTTGTGTTCACCTGGGGACTGGTATGCAGCTGGGTCTTGATGGCCTACTGGGTCTTGTTCACCTAAGGCCTGGTGCCCACCTGGGGTCTGGTAATCACCTGGGACCTGGGTATCAACCTGGGACTTGGGTGTCCACTTAAGGCCTGATGTGTACCTAAGGCCTGAGTTTTCACCTGGGTCCTGATGATCACCTGTGGACTGGGTGTCCACCTTGGGTCTAATGTCCACCTGGAGCTTACATATCTACCTAAGGCATGGTAGATGCTGTCTACATGAGTTTGGTGTTCAGCATGAATCTGCTGTTTACTTAGGGCCTTTGTGTCCATCTGGGACCTGGCTGTCAACTTAAGGCCTGGTGCACACCTTGAGTTCGGTGTCCACCTGGGGCCTGATGTCTACTTGGAAGACTGGTGTCCTCCTGAGCTTGGAAGATCCCTGGGGCCCAGGAGGGCAAGGTTGCAGTGAGTCGTGATTGTGCCACTGCACTCCAGCCTGGGTGACAGAGTGAGACCCTGTCTCAAACAAATAAACAAAAAAAGACACAAATTACATAGCTGTAAAAAAAAATTTCTTTCTTTATAACCTTATTCTATAGGCTTTTTTCTATTCTTTATTTTACTTTTAAATCTTTTATTTATAAAACCAAGACACAAACACACACATTTGTCTAAGCCCATGCAGGGTCAAGATTATCAATATCACTGTCCTCAACCTCCACATCTTGTCCCACTGGAAGGTCTTCAGGGGCAGTGACACACATGGAGTTGTCATCTCCTATGATAATAATGCCTTCTGGAAACCTCCTGAAGGACCTGCCTGAGGCTGTTTCACAGTTAACTTTAAAAAAAAAAGTAGTAAGCATATACTCTAAAATAACAATAAAAAGTATAGGATAGCAAATACATAAAACATTAACATCATCATTTATTATTTTCATCAAGCATTATGCACTGTACGTAATTGTACGTTCATACCTACATCACCACAAACATGTAAGTAATGCATTGCACTGTGAGATTACAACAGTTATGATGTCACAAGGTGATAGCTCCATTATTATCTTATGGGACGACTGTCTTACGTGTGGTCCGTTGATGACCAAAATGTCATTATGCAGTGCAGAACTGTATTTGAGAATGGTACAAATATACTCAGAAATACATAAAAGATGCAACATTAGGGTAGCGGCAAAAGACATGGACACTTTATTTTATGCATTATTTTATACCAGGGAGTTGACATAAATGTCTTTAAGGTTTGAGGTTTTGATTAGCTGGATTTAGAGAGATTAGGGAGAAATGAAAAAGAATAAAGAAATGTTATTTCTTCCATGTTTCCCATAAAGTTACTTAATATGGAATCAATGAAATTCCTGCAGCTTTGATTAGACAGACTGATGATAAAGAGATGATACATCAACAAAGATAGAGAAGGGTAGATAGATAGACAGAGAGAGATGTGATAATGATTCTTCATTTGACCAAACTTTAGTCAGGCTCTTAAAGCTTTTCCTAAGTCCATCTCTATTCCCTTGCAAAATTCACTTTTAGCAAGAACCCTCCACCTAGAACATTACTCTGGATGTCACATCATGCTGGATATGCAATAGGGCTCCTCATCCCTTGCCATCATATGAACATAATGGAAATTGCTGTTTTGGGATTGCTTCCCATCTCACTTCATCCTCTTGAAATTCCTTCAGTGGTTGGAACACAGACTCTTGGAGGTAGAGTGCCAAGCTGGCTTCCCTAATTCGAGCCACTGGGCCTTGGCTGTTCTCCTAATTTCTCTACACCTCTGTACCTCTTGTGTCTACACTTATAACATGGGAAAATTCATAACAAATGGCTGTTGTTAATAATACATGCATGCATTAGAACACATCATAAACACTGTGTGGATATTGGCTATTATTGTTTCTTCTGTACTCTCTAGAGACTCAATTTCATTCATTAATCCCACTATTGAAGAACCCTAAATAGGCCCAAGGCTTCCCTACAAAAAAAAGCACAGTGCAATGAAGATCTTGGCTCAGGTATTCTGTGGCCCCATGGTGACACCTGGGGTGCTGCCCTCAGTAGTGGGATTTCTAGGTCAAGGAAAAATGTACATCCTGAACAGGTTTGACAATTTGCTGGCCAGAGGAGCTAGGCCGGGTCACAATTTCACCAGCCATGGATGCAAGTTCTACTGCCCCACATTCTCAACAACATTTAACATTATTTGATGTTACACTTTATTCCCTAACAGAAATATGTTTATTTATAGGATGGAATGATTATTTGTGAGTTAGAACATTTTTCATATGTTTGTCTCTTCAGTTTCCCTGACTGTATAGTGCCTGTTCATTTTGTTTGCTAATTTTCCTGTTGGAGTTTACAGCTGATGTGTAGGAATTCTTTGTATTGATTGTTTATTGCTTCCAGTTGTGTGAGTTCTCTCAGTCTAACCTCTTTCTTTTCAGTTTGTCTATCACACCTTCCCCTGAACATGGAGCTGCTATTCCACTGTGGTAAAATCTAATAATATTTTTCATTCTGGTCAGAACTTTGGGGTCTTGATTAGAGAATCTTTTCCCCTGCCCAATATCACAAAGTTATTTCACTGCATTTTCTCATTTAAGTTTTTCAATTTTTTTAAGTTTTACTTTTACATTGAAGCTTGTAAAGAACCTTAGTCTGCTCCCATTTTAAAGGGAAAGCCGACTAGGGAGAGGAAACCGACAGATCATCTAATATACTCAAAATTGATTTGGGAATTTAGGTGCTAAGGCAAAGATTCCCTATCTTTTTCCAAGAAAGAGATGGGGACAATGTTATAGAGGAGAGGGTGAAACAAAGAAGAAAAGATCAAGGGATGACTCCATCTGAGAAAACAGAGGAAGGACATGGTTCTCATGTCTCCAGGACTCTCATGGCCGATCTTTCCGGAAAGAACGTGGAACAAGAACAGCTCTCATATGTTAGTAGTACTATAAAATGGTAAAAATGACTTTACAAACAATTTGTCATTTTCTTTAAAGATAAGCATATAGTTACTATGTGGTCCAGTAATTTTGCTCTTATTTACCAAACAGAAATAAAAACTAAGCTTACGCGCGCACACACACACACACACACACACGCAACATGTATAGAAATGTTCATAGCAGTTTTGTACAAAATAGCCAGAAACTGGAAGCAACCCTAAAGTTCATCACCAGGTAAATCAATCAATCAATCAGTATCCATAGAACAGATTACTACTGAGCAATACAAAGGAACAATCTACTGACAGAAGCAACAAGGTGGGTAAACTTCAAAAACATCATGTCAGACACAGATTCCAGACACAAAGATTAGAATAATAGTATATGATTATAATTACATAAAATTTCTGGAAAGGGCAACCATAGGGACAATTAATGGATTAGTGTTGCCTGGGGTTGGTGTTGGGAGCAGGGATTGACAACAGACAGGCACAAGCAATATTTTAGAGTGCTCAAATTATATACATTAAAATGGGTACATTTTATTTAATGTAAATTTTACCTTAATAAAATTGATTTTAGAAAGTAGATTATGGCCTCTGGAGAGTGGATAGATCTGGGATGTTTGGGGATCAGGTTAAGGGGAGAAGTTGGGAGACCAGTTCAAAGACTATTGCAATTATCCAGGGTTGCAATTATTCAGGGACTATGAGAGTGGTTTGGGCTAGAGTGGTAATTATGAAGGTATTTAGAAGTAGTGAGATTCTGGATATATTTCAAAAGTGGAGTTAATGGGATTTAACAATGGATTTTGCTCAAATGAGAAAGAAATTTTCACCTGAGCTACAGGAAGCCTTGACAATTATTAAAATAAGAAAGACTTGAGAAGGATCATGTATGGGGGCTCAAAAAAAGTTCAGTTTTGTCATGTAAATATGAGATTCATTAGATAATTTATTGGCAATATCAAGAAGTTTAGGTACACATTGGTGGTTAAGATATACATTAGGGAATCATTAGCTCATATACTGCATTTAAACTCACAACTAAATGGACCGAAGTGACCAAGTGGATGAATAGATAGAAAGAAGCAGTCTAAGGATTGAGCCTTGAGGAATTCCATTTTTTAAAATTTGAAAACAGAAAGAAATATCCAAGAAGAATTAGAAGAAGAAGAACTGAGAAAGTGATATCCCAATTGAGAGAAACATTTCTAGGAGGGAATGACCAACATGGTCAAACTCTTGTGAGAGGTGAGCAAGATGACACCTGACTTGCTTATCACAAGGTAAATGCAAATTATCTGAGTTACCATTTTTCACCCATCAGAGTAGCAAAATCTCAAAAGCTTTGATAACATACTCCCTTAGAGAAGCTATGGTATAACAAGAACTGTCATCTTCCATGGTAGAGATGCAAATTTTCCTATGGTGGGTAATTTTGTTCTTTCTAGCCAAACTGTATATGCATTTGTTTTTTTGATCCAGATAATACTATTCCTAGAGATATATTCCAAGGACATACTGGTAAAAATATAAGTATTAGCGAAGTAAATAAGTAGTAAAACAGCTATTTTCTTCTATTGTGTGCAGATGTGACAGTGAACCAGTCAAATCTTGTACACCAAATTGTGACAAACTTCCCAACAAACAAACTAATAATATTTGCCAGCAGGAGAGTCCTTATCTATGGAATACTTTTGTATTTCATTGGTTTATGAATATTTATGATAAAAAAAAAACCTGGGTGTGGATTTATGGGTGTGGGTCCTTGAAAAATATCACATAAGCAATGTAATTACCTGATTATAAAATGAAGATATTTATTGACTGATGAATAGTCTCTTTGGTGTTATAACTTGTAGATGAAAACATGGATCATGTTTCCTTTGCCCTTATTAGAGAGGTTTTTGCCTAAGTCTACCCTTCAACCAGTTCTAATTGGCTATGCTAAATGTGAACCTTTGGAATTGCCCGAATCCTTCTTAGAAGTAAACATTAACCAATACAGAATTCCAGGAAAGCAACAATGGATCACATATTTAATTAAGAAAACAGTTGAAGTGGCAGTTTTGATTCTCAGTAACCCTCTTTTTAACCATTCTGCTAGCTACTACATAAGGCAGACAGTTCCTGAAAATAAAAAAGTAGACTATCAAGAATCAACTAATATTGTTCCTTTGATTGTTTCAGTTATACTTAAGATAATGAAGACTATATACATAAGAGGCCATCAGGGTCTGTTATGCCATCACATCATGTACCTGATTAATAATGCCTTCTTCTCAATTCTAAGTTCAGAGTCTTGCCAGGCAGTTTGCATTTTCAAGAAATGAAAATCAGTGTAAAGTTATTGTGTTACTACAATAATATGTAAATTTCTTGGTATATTACCATAATCTAATGAGTCAGTCTACTGGATTTAATAATCATTAAGAGTAAGTTAGTACACTACATTGATGCTATCATGTTAATTGCCTCCTTAGAGGAAGAAGGTCAAGAGGAGTTAAGGATCAAAATCACCTTTATGATAAATATAGGGTTGTTGATAAATCCAGCTAAAAGTCAAGTTTAGCCCAATGAAAAATCCCTAGAGTAACCAGAGATATTTCTCAAACTGTGAGAAGTACATTATTGTCTCTCAGAGACCCTCCTAACAAGCAGAAAGCTCAGAAATAACAGGGCTATATGAGTTTTGGCAAAAACTTACTACTCCTAAAAAACTACTGTTAGCTTTTATCACAAATTCATCAAAAATAAATATTATTTTAAGTGGAGCCCTAAGAAAGAACATTTACAGGTGATGGTGTCATAAGCGTTTGAACCAGAGGAGCTCCATCTTGAATAGGGACTAGGTAAAATGAAACTAACACCTACTGGGCTATGTTCCCAGGAGGTTAGGCATTCTCAGTCATGGATGAGATGGGAGGTCAGTGCAAGATATAGGTCACAAAGACCTTGCTGATAAAACAGGTTGCAGTGAAGAAGCTGGCCAAAACCAAGATGGTGATGAAAGTGACCTCTGGTCGTACTCACTGCTCATTATACCATCATTATAACGCATTAGCATGCTTAAAGACGCTCCCACCAGTGCCATGACAGTTTACAAATGCCACAGCAACATCAGACCATTTAGACCTATATGGTCTAAAAGGGGGAGGAACCCTCAGTTCTGAGATTTGCCCACCTCTTTCCTGGAACACTTATGAATAATCCATTCCTTGTTTAGCATATAATCAAGAAGTAACTGTAACTATTGTCAGTCAACCAGTCCAAGCTGCTGTTCTGCCTGTGGAATAGCCATACATAATTCCTTTACTTTCTAAATAAACTTGCTTTCCCTTTAAATTCTTTCTTTCACTCAATTTCTTTCTTGCGTGAGATTCAAGAACCTTCTCTTGGGGTCTGGATTGGGACCCCTTTCTGGTAACAATTGTAGCATAGGGAGCCCCACTAAGATTTCGTGATCCAACTGATCATATTATACATGAATATTTGCCTCTAGAACATATGCAGATTTCAAACCTGCAGAAGAAATTAAATAGGGCTATTCAGCACAGACCTCTTAGATTTTGAACTTGAAAACTAACTGAGGGGGCTGCTCATTGCAGCCCACTTGAAAGATAATTGCTAGCTTGTTACTGTGAGTTGGTCAAAACTGCCCCCACCACAGAAGGGCATCATATAATTCTGAGGCTAAATATCAATCATGCCTTAGATGATGTCAGAGGCATTGAATAGGACAGCGGAAGTACATCAAAGCTCACTTACAAAAAGGAACAAGTGCACTAAGAACAAGTGCACTCAGATGGGGAATTCACAGGGGTGCAGTGCATACAAAAACAAGTTGCCGATAAAGCCAGATAAAGCCAACGATAGAGCCCTCCAAGGATCTCCCTTCCCCACATTGCTCTTTGCAAACCCTTTAGCATTCCGAATATACAATGGAAATGTTTTATAACTTAATCCCCCTTGCTATATGAGGTCAACCATAAACCTCACTTTAAAACTTCATTTATTACTCTAGGCCAAAAGAGTGCCCAATGCAGAAATGAAAGCAAATGAGCTATTAAGTACTACTAGGTTCATACGGAAAGACTTAGGAACAAATTGAGAGACTGCTATTGGCCAATGATGGAACACTTTGAGCATCAATAAGAAAACTGTGATAGTTTGATACACATCAAGTATTTTTAAATCTATGAGTTCATAACTATATTTTTAAAATCCCATCAGTCATCTTTAGAGGATTCTGAAAAACCAATTTTTAGTGTGATGGGTCTCCCGCCAAGTTACTACAGGGTATATGCCCACTGCCTGAACCCCAAAGGCCAGGCTGTGAGCCAAGGCCATGGTGCCCAGCCAGGGAGCAGGTGTCCCTGAAAACCCGAACATCCCAGACAGTATCTGAGAACCTACAAGGGAAAACAGTACCAACACACACACATACAGTAGCCAAAGGGCAAGAAAATTGGCTTAAAAGCAGCATAGGGATGGAAGGCAGTGAGAATCTCTAAAGCTGTCTGTCTAGGAGTGCCTCATATATAAGTTGAATTGTGAAAATATTTATTAACAAAAATATTTCTGCTAAGAATATTGGAAGTAGTGAAAAATTTGGAGTGCTGACACTTTACGAGCACTAATGAATACACAGATCCGGGTAATGCTTATCAATGACTTCTAACATTACAAAATAAGAGGCAGCTAGACATTATACATCTGAAGAATACACATCTTTTTAAATATTCTTACCTCAAATTGAACCTGAATGTAATCAACTTCTAGAACTTATTCACAGTAAATACAGGAGACAGATGAATATATGAAAGCATGAGAATACAATTATCAGAATATAGACTGCAGAAAACCGCAGTTTTCTACCATTGAGTATTTTCTCTTGTGCTGGATTTTATGGTTTATAATTGTGAGAACTGGAACAGCCATAGACATTTTGCATACATGAAAGAAACCTGTGTTTGACTGAAGATAACCTAGAAAACAGCAGAGTACCAGCTGTGAAGAGAGCGGTGGATCCTGACAAGGAGGATTCTACCAGCACAGCACTCAAGCTCTGCTAAGGGAAAGACTGGTTCCTCAAGTAGGTCCCTGACCCCCATGCCTCCTGACTGAGAGACACCTCCCTACATGAGTCGACAGACACCTCATACAGGACAGCCCCAGCTGGCATCAGGCTGGTGTCCCTCTGGAACGAAGCTTCCAGAGGAAGGAGCAGGCAGCAATCTTTGCTGTTCTGCAGCTGATGGTGATACTCAGGCAAATAGGGTCTGGAGTGGACCTCCAGCAAACTACAGCAGACCTGCAGCAGAGGGTCCTGACTGTTAGATGAAAAATTAACAAACAGCAATAACATCAACATCAACCAAGAGAACCCTCACACAGAAACCTCATCCAAAGGTCATCAACCTCAAAGATCAAAGATAGTTAAATCCATGAAGATGAAAAAACAGTGCAAAAAGGCTGAAAATGCCAAAAACTAGAATGCCTCTTCTCCTAATGATCACAACTCCTCTCTACCAAGGGCACAAAACTGGACAGAGAATGAGTCTGACAAATTGACAGAAGCAGGTTTCAGAAGGTGGGTACTAACAAACTCCTCTGAGCTAGAGGAGTGCGTTCCAACTCAATGCAAGGAAGCTAAGAAACTTGACAAAAAGTTACAGGAACTGCTAACTAGAATATTCAGTTTAGAATATAGCATAGGCTGGGACAAGTGGCTCACATCTGTAACCCCAACACTTTGGGGAGTCAAGGCGGGTGGATCACCTGAGGTCAGGAGTTGGAGACCAGCCTGCCAACCCAACATGGCAAAACCCCGTCTCTACTAAAAATACAAAAAATTAATCAGGTGTGGTGGTGGGCATCTGTAATCCCAGCTACTTGGGAGGCTGAGGCAGGAGAATCACTTGAATCCTGGAGGTGGAGGTTGCAGTGAGCCGAGATTGTGCCACTGTGCTCCAGCCTGGATGACAAAAGCAAAACTTTATCTCTAAAAAAAGAAACGAAAAGAACATAAATGACCTGATGGAGCTAAAAAACACAGCACAAGAACTTCATGAATCATACACAAGTGTCAATAGCCAAATCGATAAAGTGGAAGAAAGGCTATCAGAGATTCAAGATCAACTTACTGAAACAAAGTGTGAATACAATATTAGAGAAAAAAGATTGAAAAGGAACAAACAAAGCCTCCAAGAAATATGGGACTATGTGAAAATTCCAAACCTATGATTGACTGGGGTCCCTGAAAGTGACAGGGAGAATGGAACTAAGTTTGAAAACACACTTCAGATATTATCCATAACTTCCACAACCTAGTAAGGTAGACCAAAATTCAAATTCAGGAAATACAGAGAACACCACCAAGATACTCCTCAAGAAGAGCAACTCCAAGGCACATAATCATCAGATTCACCAAGGTTGAAATGAAGAAAAAAATGTTAAGGGCAGCTAAAAAAATGTTAAGGGTTACCTACAAAAAGAAACCCACTAGACTAACAGTGGATCTCTCTGCAGAAACCCTAAAAGCCACAAGAGAGTGGGGGCCAATTTTCAACATTCTTAAAGAAAAGAATTTTCAACCCACAATTTCACATCCAGCCCAACTAAGTTTCATATGTGAGGAGTAATAAAATCTTTTACGGACAAGCAAATGCTGAGGGATTTTGTCACCACCAGCCTGCCTTGCAAGAGCTCCTGAAGGAAGCACTAAATATGGAAAGGAAAACCTGTTACTGCAAAAGCACACCAAAATATAAAGATCAATGACACTATGAAGAAATTGCATCAACTAAAGTGGAAAAAAAACAGCTAGCATCATGATGACAGGATCAAATTCAAACATAACAAAATTAACCTTAAATGTTAATGGGCTAAATGCCCCAATTAAAAGTCACAGACTGGCAATCCTAGTCTCTGATAAAACAGACTTTAAGCCAACAAAGACTAAAAAAGACAAAAAAGGATATTAAACAATGGTAAAGGGATCAATGCAATGAGAAGAGCTAACTATCCTAAATATATATGCACCCAATACAAGAGCACCCAGATTCATAATGCAAGTTCTTGGAGACCTACAAAGAGACTTAGACTCCCACACAATAGTAGTGGGAGACTTTAACACCCCACTGTCAATATTAGATAGATCGGTGAGACAGGAAATTAACAAGGATATCCAGGACTTGACCTCAGTTCTGCACCAAGTGCACCTAATAGACATGTACAGAACTCTCTATCCCAAACAAACAGAATGTACATTCTTTTCAGCACCATATAGGACTTATACTAAAATTGACTGCATAATTGGAAGTAAAACACTCCTCAGCAAATGGAAAGGAATGGAAATCATAACAGTCTCTCAGAACACAATGCATTCAAATTAGAACTCAGGATTAAGAAACTCACGCAAAACTGCACAACTACATGGAAACTGAACAACCTGCTCCTAAATGACTACTGGGTAAATAATTAAATTAAGGCACAAATAAAGAAGTTCTTTGAAAACAATGAGAACAAAAAGACAACATAACAGAATCTCTGGGACACAGCTAAAAAGCAGTGTGCAGAGAGAAGTTTATAGCACTAAATGCCTACATCAGAAAGCAAGAAAGATCTAAAGTTGACACCCTAACATCACAATTAAAAGAACTAGAGAAGCAAGAGCAAACAAACTCAAAAGCTAGCAGAAGACAAGAAATAACTAAGATCAGAGCAGAACTGAAGGAGATAGACAAATGAAAAACCCTTCAAAAAGTCAATGAATCTGGGAGCTGGTTTTTTGAAAAAATTAACAAAATAGATAGACCATTAGCCAAACTAACAAAGAAGAAAAGAGAAGAATCAAATAGATACAATAAAAATGACAAAGGGGATATCACCACTGATCCCAAAGAAATACAAACTACCATCACAGAATACCATAAACACCTCTACAGAAAGAAACTAGAAAATCTAGAAGAAATGGACACATACACTCTCCCAAGACTAAACAAGGAAAAAGTCAGATTCCTGAATAGACCAATAACAAGTTCTGAAATTGATGAGTAATTAATAGCTTCCCAACCAAAAAAAGCCCAAGACCAGACGGATTCACAGCCTAATTCTACCAGAGGTACAAAGAGGAGCTAGTACCATTCCTTCTGAAACTATTCCAAACAATAGAGGAAAAGGGACTCCTCCCTAACTCATTTTATGAGGCCAGCATCATCCTGATTCCAAAATCTGGCAGAGACACAACTAAAAAAAAATTTTAGGCCAATATTGCTGATGAACATCAATGCGAAAATTCTCAGTAAAATACTGGTAAACTGAATCCAGCAGCATATCAAAAAGCTTATCCACCATGTCCAAGTCAGCTTCATCTCCAAAATGCAAGGCTAGTTCAACATATACACATCAGTAAATGTAATCCATAAAATAAACAGAACCAATGACAAAAACCACATGATTATCTCAACAGATGCAGAAAAGGCCTTTGATAAAATTCAACACCCCATCATGCTAAAAACTCTCAATAAACTCAGTATTGATGAAACATATCTTAAAATAGTAAGAGCGGTTTATGACAAACCCACAGCCAATATCATACTGAATGGGCAAAAGCTGGAAGCATTCCCTTTGAAAACCAGCAAAAGACAAGAATGCCCTCTGTCATCCCTCCTATTCAACATAGTTTTGGAAGTTCTGGCCAGAGTAATCAGGCAAGAGAAAGAAATAAAGGGTATTCAAATAGGAAGAGAGAAATCCAATTGTCTCTGTTCGCAGACGACATAATTGTATATTTAGAAGACCCCATCGTTTCAGCCCCAAAACTTATTATGCTGATAAACAACTTCAGTAAAATCTCAGGATACAATATCAATGTTCAAAAACCACAGGTGTTCCTATACACCAATAGTAGACAAAAAGAGAGCCAAATCATGAGTGAATTCCCCTTCACAATTGCTACTAAAAGAATAAAACACCTAGAAATACAACTTACAAGGGATATAAAGAACCTCTTTAAGGAGAACTACAAACCACTGTTCAAGAAAATAAAAGAGGACACAAACAAATGGAAAAACATTCCATTCTCATGGATAGGAAGAATCAATATCATGAAAACGGCCATACTGCCCAAAGTAATTTATAGATTCAATGCTATTCTCATCAAGGTACCATTGACTTCCTTCACAGAACTAGACAATACCATTTTAAATTTCATATGGATCCAAAAAAGAGCCTGTATAGCCAAGACGATCCTAAGCAAAAAGAGCAAAGCTGGAGGCATTAAACTATACCTGACTTCAAACTATACTACAAGGCTACAGTAACCAAAACAGCATAGTACTGGTCCCAAAACAGATATATAGACCAATGGAACAGAACTGAGGCATCAGAAATAACACCACACATCTAGAACCATATGATTTTTGACAAACCTGACAAAAACAAGCAATGGAGAAAGAATTTTCTATTTAATAAATGGTGTTGGAAAAATTGGCTAACTATATACAGAAAACTGAAACTGGACCCCTTCCTTACACCTTATACAAAAACTAACTCGAGATGGATTAAAGACTTAAACATAAGACCTAAAACCATGAAAACCCTAGAAGAAAACCTAGGCAATAACATTTAGGACATAGGCATGCGCAAAGACTTCATGACTAAAACACCAAAAGCAATGGCAACAGAAGCCAAAATTGACAAACGGGATCTAAAACTAAAGAGTTTCTGCTCAGCACAAGAAACTATCATCAGAGTGAACAGACAACCTACAGAATGGGAGAAAATTTTTGCAATCTATCCATCTGACAAAGGGCTAATATCCAGAATCTACAAGGAACTTAAACAAATTTATAAGAAATAAAACAAACGACCCCATCAAAAGTGGGTGAAGGATATGAACAGACACTTCTCAAAAGGAGACATTTCTCAAAAGAAGACATCTAGATGAAAGAAAGCTAAGAGATGTTTAAAAAACATCTAAACAAATTATAAAAAGATATACATTAGGTTTGAGAAAGCTCACAAGCTACAACATTCAAATTCAATATTTTATATTATGATTGTATCTATATTTGTACTTCACTTTTATCCATATTATAGTTATGATTTACATTGGAAACTGTGATTGATAGTGTTTGATTCACTTCTAAAATCAAGATACTCATTTTTGATAGTTTTATATGCATTTATAAAATTATTCAGGTAATTTATAAATAAATCATCCTAGGTTATTTAAAATATATCTTTCCTATCCAGAACAGGCAGATTGTTTCTACATCAAATTAATTAGTTGCTATTGTCAGTTTTAAAAATAATTTCTCAATTTATCTAAGATGCATAACACTGCCACCATGATGTGAGGAAGATACTTATAATACCTTTTGTAAAAGTCAGCATTTATCTTATACTAGTTCTCTTTTCAGATAGAGAACATATGTAAGAAATGAGTAAGTCAATAGGCCATATTTAACCAGCACTAGTGATTGTCAGCAGAACAATACAAATGAAATGTAAACTTGAAGTTAATTCCATTTAATTTACAGCTTTTTTTTTTTTAATATATATACTTTTATTGCATTTTAGGTTTGGGGGTACATGTGAAGAACATGCAAGATTGTTACATAGGTACACACATGGCAGTGTGATTTGCTGCCTTCCTCCCCATCACCTGTATCTGTTATTTCTCCCCATGCTATCCCTCCCCAACTCCCCA
>PVKV010015332.1:0-54275 GCA_004027835.1 Alouatta palliata | reverse complement strand
TCTCTACTAAAAATACAAAAATTAGCTGGGCATGGTGGCACGTGCCTGTAGTCCCAGCTACTCGGGAGGCTGAGGCAGGAGAATTGCTTGAACCCAGGAGGCGGAGGTTGCGGTGAGCCGAGATCGCGCCATTGCACTCCAGCCTGGGTAACAAGAGCGAAACTCCGTCTCAAAAAAAAAAAAAAATGACAAATGGGCACCTTCTCTACTGCAGAGTGACCAGCAAACCCCATGAGAGTCACTTTTTAGGAAAGAGTCACACAGAAGACGTAAGGGATGCTGTGTCATGCCACCATGTCCCCTTCAGGATGCAGGTGCTATTCACCCAGCCGTTGGCATTATTGGCTATTGACTACTCATAGCTAAGCATCCCTCTGAAGATTGCCCTCAGCCAAGTTATGCTCCTTCCCCAGGAGCAGATAGTATCCCTTGCCTAGTGGGAGGACAAAGCCCTGGCTCCTTGCTGTCATTGTCACAGACTTTGCAAAGATTATGAAAACAAGAGAAATCTAGAATGGCTGACTCCATCTTGCTTCTAGCCTCACAGGTTGGCTGTCTTTGCTCATTCCTGGGCAAAGGCTAAGCTAACCATGGGAAGAATTTAATTTATGGTTTAATTGAAGCAGAGATGATAACAGTCCCTCCCTAAAACGGGTCCCCTCCTCATTTGGAGGCTGAAACAGCCTTTGTAAGACTCATGAAAGGCCATAAGATTAGGGCCTGAGATCTGCTAAAGTGTAGGTATAGTTTTTATCACTCTTTACTGCTCAGGAGTCATGTGGCCAGAGATCACAAAATTTGTGACTTCCTCAACTACTCCTATAAATAACATCACTATTATAGAACCTAAGATTTGTCTTTTGAGATGTTTTTCAGATTTCTGCATGCTGGTGACTGACCCCACATGGACTCATGATTCATGACTCAACCGGTCTTGTGGCCCCCACCCAGGGGTGAACTCAGCACACAGGGACCTTTTTCACACTCCTGCCATCACATCCCCAACCAATCAGTAGCACTCATTCTCTAGGCCCCGCCCACCAAACCATCCATGAAAAACCCTAACCTCCAAGCCTTCAGGGACACTGATTTGAGTAATAATTCCATCTTCCACATGGCCAGCCTTGCATTAATTAAACCATGGTCTCAGTGAATTGGTTTTATCCGTGCAGTGGGCCAGAAGAACCCATCAGGTGATTACATTGCCTTCATTTTCGGCAACTCTGAAAAGCCATCCCAACTCCAGAATTCCCCCCACGGTTGGTTGAGGCCCTCATCCCTCTCTCCTTACAGGCACTGATCCTGAGAGTTCTCCCCAGTAAAGTTCCAGCATACGAATAGGCACCTCAGAGGCTTTTTCCAAGAGAACTCATCCTAAGACGCAGTGTGGAGCAGACAGGGAAGCCGAGGCCTGGAGACCATCTAAGACAGTGAGCAAAAGCCATGAGGTACCAGACACTACGGTCTCACGGAAGTCATTCTGAGGTCAGGAGTTACAAATTCAACATGAGAAAAAAAAAGTAGACAGGGGTCAAGTCACTTTCTCAACGTATCCTGAACATCAGTTGAAGTAACAAGTAGTTACTGCCAACCAGAAAGAGCCTCAGGACCGCGCTCAGCCAGGCACCGGAGCGGAGTATCTGCCTTGTGTCTTTCCTGTCCTTCCACTTCCTGCCTTGACCCTTGGACCAATGACAGGGACACTCTGCCTACCTTTGTCAGCCTCTCCCTTTGAGGAACTGGCCAACGTTCTCTAAACTCCCCCTTGCTGGCTGCAGCCTTGCTGAATAAACTGATCACCCAGAACACAGGTGCTTTCTCCTGTTTGACTCCGAGTACAACATGTCCTTTGGACTCTGTGTCTTGGACCTCTGCTCGCTGCCCTGGGGCACAGTTTGACGTGGGGTCATTTTCTCTTGCTCTGCACCCTCAGGCTCCAGGCCCCTCGCTCGCCCCGTTAACCCAAGATGCTGAGAGTGAGTCCAAGTTCACTCGTGTGGTGATACTCTCCTTTTCCTTTCTGGCTTTAGTTTCACCCCTAAGAAAAGACACACATGGCTCCTTATGGCTTCAGCGTTTTCCCCTTCATTTCTTGCTCTTGTGCTCTGCATGTTTCTTTCATTTGTTAACAAGACATCTTCTCAGATTTCTTTTTTTTTTTTTTTTTTTTTTGTGGGGGTGGACGGAGTCTGGCTCTGTCACCCAGGCTGGAGTGCGGTGGCATGATCTCAGCTCACCACAACCTTCACCTCCTGGGTTCAAGCGATTCTCCTGCCTCAGCCTCCCAAGGAGCTAGGATTACAGGTGCTCACAACCATGACCAGCTAATTTTTAAAAAAAATTTTCATAGAGACGGGTTTTCACTATGTTAGTCAGGATGGTCTCAATCTCCTGACCTCGTGATTTGCCCACCTCAGCCTCCCAAAGTGCTGGGATTACAGGCGTGAGCCACCATGCCTGGCCAAGTTTCAAAAATTCATTAGATCTGAACTAAAGGTTATAGAGAAGATCTCAATAGTAGCATGAAGTATTCACATTGAGTTTGAAATATTAGCTTAACTATTTCTTTTCATAATGTAAAAGTGGATGGATCATAAAAGTTAGCTTTTAAATAGATTTACTTAAACATTTTTATTAGGCAAAAATTTAATCATAGACACACAAAATCATATGAAACCCCTTGTACCCTTCATGCAAGCCCAATCAACCTAAAATGTTCAAGTTTATTTCTACTGTGTTCAGTTGACTGACAGCAGTCAATAGATGGTGAATCAACTCATTTACTTGCAGGTAGGGCTGAAGGTCAACATAAAATGACAACTCGTGATTGCTTTGATTGACCTGGGTCAGAGTGCTAATTCAGGCATGCGCGGTGGGACTCCCACACTGAACTGGCCTGTAAGTGCCAATGTTGCTTTCTTCTGCCCGTCCCTTGGATCTGTTCCCATGGACCCCTTGCTTCTTGAGTTTGGGAACCTCAGTTGTCTCTTGCTTATGCAGTTAGATTTTTACATGTTGAGATTTTAATAGGTTGCCTCCCTCCCTAATTTTTTCCTTCCTATTCCTCTCCTTTAAACAAAGAGTTAGATCTGAACTATGAAACCTTGAAAAAGGTGTCAGGCAGAGCAGAAGGCAGAAGGAGGCAAAGCTTTCTGGCTTTTGTTTTCCAAAAACCCAAGGATCCTGAGGGAAAGTTAGGGGATTTGCTAAGGAATAAAGGGAAGAAGTCGATTTGCAGGTATTGATGATGTTTAGGGACAAAAATAGAGCTTCTTGGTGGGGAAGAAGAAGAGAGAGGCCTGAGGGTCTCTGATCAGCGGGGAGCATGGTTCTGCTTCCTGAGAGATGGCAAGTCCCAGGAAGGAATCGGTGCTGGCTTGTGACTAGAAGGAGACTCACAAACGGTGCCTGAATCCCAGACATGACATGAAGATAACAGCAATACTGGACCCAACGGGACCATGTAGGCAGGGCCGATGGTTGTCTCAGTGACACCACATGTCTGATGAGGAGCACATTGCCACCCCCCACTATCCCTCTCCCCAGCAGTGATCTTGGCACTAGGTGAGACCCTGGAGCTGTGTGGCACCACCCCTGCTGCTGAAGGAGTGAAGAACTAAGGTCAAGTCTCAGCTGGATAGAGGCATCGCTGAGCCTCAGTTAAGTAACTTGCCCAAGGCATACAGCTGCTAACAAGTGGCAGAGCTAGGCCAGGTCTGTCTGTGTTAGCATCCGTGTGTTTAATTACGCTGGGATTGCAGAAATTCTGTGCCTTTGTACCTTCATCGGCTCCCTGAGGAGCAAATGATACTCTTTTGCCCAGAAGTATGAAGGTAGATCAGACACCCTTTCAAGTGATCTTTCATCCAAGGCAGCTGTGGAGTGACAGAGCTCAGGTAGGGTGGCACAACCTCCAACTCCCCAAGACTTCCCCATACTCACACAGCCTTGCAGCAATGCCAGGCCTCAGGTTCCCTGTCTGTGAAATAGAGGTGCAACTTCTACCCACTTCATAGGGCTCATGGTGAGCATGAGATGACGGAGTTGAAATAAACTATACCATACAAATGTCTCAGTTTAGCAATGAAGTCAGGAAGAAGAACAGTAACAACTAGCACTTCAACCAGCCGTGAGGCGCTGCTGGACCTTTGAGCGTGGTTCGTTCCTGGAGGCTGAGCGCTCAGGTCCCAGCCTGTGCACAGTCTGCTCCCTTACCTGGAACATCTTGTCCCACCCTCCCCTCCCTACTTTTCCTTTGCAAACTCCTCCTCATCTTCTGGTCTCAAAAGAAGATGTCACCTCCTCTGGAAGACCTTCTTGGGCCATGCTCCATCCAAACATCTGAGTGACACACCTCTTCTCTAAGCAATCCCGCCATGCACTGCTCCCTGAGCACTGAAATCCTCACCAGCCTATCAGCCCACTCCTCTCCCCCTCAGGCTTCCCCCAACTACACTAGAGACCTCAGCGAGGGTGGGGGCTGTGTCCTGTTCATGGTTATATTTCTAAGCTCTAGAACATGACCTCACACATAAGGGACATTCAGTATATTAATATTTGTTAAGTGAAGAAAGGTACAAATATGCCCTCTGAGTCATCAAAGACAGATTCATTTACAGCCCTAATAATTTTTCCTTTCCTTTTCTGTTCTTTATTTTCTTCTTTTCTTTCTCCTTCCTCCCCTCCCCTCTCCTCTCCTCTTTTCTCTTTTCTTTTTTGAGACAGGGTCTTCTCACTCTGTTGCTCAGGCTAAAGTACAGTGGAGGGATTGTGGTTCACTGCAGCCTCAACCTCCTAGGCATAGCAATCCTCCCACCTCAGCCTCCTGAGTAACTGGGACTACAGGCTTGAACCACCACTCCTACTAATTACAATTTTTTTTTGTAGGGATGCGGTCTTGTCATGTTGCCCAGGCTGGTCTCGAATTCCTAAGCTCAAGTAATCCTCCCACGTCGGCCTCCTAAAATGCTTGGATTACAGGCATGAGCTACTGTGCCTGGCACAAGATAGTTTCAATGCCAAGTATATTTCATTCTATCCTTATTTCCTGAAAATTGGTAATCCAAATACAGCTTGAATATAACAGCTAGCCCCAACCACCTGCAAGTAGATGATTGAATTATCAAGCCCTCCTCAGTGGGCTTCACTATGCCTAAGACAGTCCTTGAGAAATATTTGCTGAGTAACTGGTAAACATAATACACATTTCCTTGACCAGAGTGCGGACAGAATTAACTGCATTAAAGTCTTATTTTTTTTTTTCCGTGAGCCAGAGCTGAGGGGTGTTCTATGTTTAATAAAATACAGAATTTTATAAGGAACAAGTCTTTGCCTCTTGAAAAAATATCAAGGGCCAGGTAGGGTGGCTCACGTCTGTAATCAGCATTTAGCGAGGCTGAGGCGGGTGGGAGGTTCCCTTGGTGTCAAGCAGAAATGGGACACGTTGCTTCCTTCACGTATTATGTTCTCTGAGTCATCAAAGACAGATTCATTCATGGCTCTAATAGTTTCTTTTTTTCTTCCTTTTTTTTTTTTTTTTTTTGAGACAGGGTCTCACTCTGTCACTCAGGGTGGAGTGCAGTGGAGTGATCATGGTTCACTGTAGCCTCAACGTCCCAGGCTCAAGCAATCCTCCTACTTCAGCCTCCTTTTTTTCTTTTTCCTTCTTCTCTTGTGCCACTGATCACAAAACCCACACCACTATCTGACTGATGATATACCGCTTAACCCTGAGGCTTTAGTCACATAAAGAAAATAACCATTCTCTTGCGCTTTCATGTCTAACCATTCCTTTTACTTAAAGAATTCCAGAGACTGGGCTGGGGAGAGCCAGATATCTCATCAAGGTTGCACCATGTCCCACCTAGGGCAGGAATGCTGAACAACTGATTTACAGCCATGTTGCCTCTGGCCAGACCACCAGGTGGCCCATTACTCAAGATAACCATCACGATCAGATGTGGTGACCTGCACACTCTACCCATCATGTGCCCAGCCCAGCTGCATACCTTACCCCTGATGTCTATTCCTACTCTCTGTCTAATAAAAAAATCCCCGTCAGCCTTTTCTGGTAGTTGGCTGGCAGACCCTTTCCCCTTCCGCTATCTCCCCTGGGCTTGAGCACAAGCCCTGGAATAGAAACCTTGCCTGGGAAATCTGCTTGGTCCATGTTAACTTTCATTGCATGGGGAGGCAAAGAGCCTGTGGTCTGTTACAGCTAGGAGTTCAAGACCAGCCTGGGAAATAGTGAGACCTCTGTTTCTACCAAAAAGTAAAAAAATTCGCTGGGTGTGGTGGCACACAACTGTAGTCCTAGCTACTGTGGAGGCTGAGGAAGGAGGATCACTTGAGCCCAAGAGCTTGAGATCAGCCTGGGCAACAGAGTGAGACCCCATTTCTACAAAAAATTTTAAAAATTAGCCAGATACAGTTGGCTAGGACACACAACTGTAGGCCTAGCTACTCAGGAGGCCAAAGCAGGAGGACCACTTGGGTCCAGGAGTTCGAAGTTACAGTGTTCTAAGATCTCATGACTGCACTCTAGCCTGGGTGGCTGAGTGAGACCCTGACTCTAAAAAAATAAAAGATAAAACAATCAAGGAGCAGTCTATGTGAGGTATATTAAGCGTTCTCACATGGCTATAAGGAAATACCTGAGACTGGCTAATTTATAAAGAAAAGAGGTTTAATTGGCTCATGGTCCTGCAGGCTGAATAGGAAGCATGGTGGCACCTGCTTCTGGCAAGGCCTCAGGGAGCTTACAATCATGGCAAAAGGTGAAGGAGGAGCCAGCACTTGACAGGGCCAGAGCAGGAGGAAGAGAGAGAGGCAGAAAATGAACACACTTTTAAGCAACCAGATCTCACGGGAGCCAAGGGAGATGGTGTTAAATAATCAGAACCCACCCCCATGATCCAATCACCTCCTACCAGGCCCCACCTCCAACATTTGGGATTACATTTCTTTTATTTATTTATTTTTTTGTATACGAAGTCTCGCTCTATTGCCCAGGCTAGAGTGGAGTGGCATGATCTTGGCTCTGCGACCTCTGCCTCTCGAGTTCAAACATGTTAAAGTTAAATGCGCACTCTGAATGAAGAGACTCCCCCAAGCAGACTTTGTGTGAGCAACATGGCTGTTTATTCACCTGGGCGCGGGCAAGCTGAATCCGAAAAGAGAGTCAGCACGGGGCAGTGGGATAGGAGTTGGTTTTATATGTTTGGGGTTGGCAGTGGAAAGTTACAGAAGTTATAGTTCAGGGCAGTTTTTGCAAGCAGGGAGGGGGTCGTACAGACTGGAGTCATGAGGTTGACCAAGGTCAATTACAAAGTCCAGTTGCCTTATCAGTTGAGGCAGAAATAAGGAACAATAGAAGAATGTCTTGAAGTTAATTAGGTGCCGCAGGGGTTAATCATTTATTCTCCTTTTGCGGTTTTCCAGTTACTTCAGACTTTCTAGTTCCAGGAACTCATCTGAAGTATATGTGCAGTTCACAGAGGTTACCATGCCATCCATGGAGCGGTCAGATCTTACAAAACAATTCTCCTGCCTCAGCCCCCCAAGTAGCTGGGACTACAGGTACATGCCACAACGCCCAGCTAATTCTTGTATTTTTAGTAGAGATGGGGTTTTGCCATGTTGGCCAGGCTGCTCTCGAACTCCTGACTGCAAGTGATCTGCCTGCCTCCATCCCACAAAGTGCTGGGATTACAGGCGTGAGCCACCGCACCTAGCCAGGGATTACATTTCAATATGAGATTTGACAGGGACACTCATCCAAACCATATCAAGAGGCCTGATGGAGCTATGGAATGGCCAAGATAATCTGGAGTCTAGATTCTAGAGAGCTCTGCCTTCAGTTGCTCACAGTCTAATAATGTGAAAAAATGGGCCAGGTTTGATGTTCCACTCCTGTAATACCAATGCCTTGGGATGCCAAGACAAGAGGATTGCTTGAGCCCCAGAGTTCAAGACCAGCCTGGCAACATAGTGAGGCCCTGTCTCTATTAAAAAATAAAAATTAAAAAACAGAGAGAAAAGGGAAATAATAGTGTGTCAGTCCTAATTCTAACCCTCGCTTTTGCTCAGTTTCACAGATTTGTGCTGTGCTCCCCTTTTTACCTCAAGCTGGTCAATGAGAAGTTAATGAACTAAGAAGTCATTAAGCCAGCATTACCAAGCCCTAAGCCAGCAACTGCCCTAAACATTGATGAGACCTGGGGGCCATGGACAGTTTGCAGTGAATGATGGGGGAAATTTAGGCTTATTCACAGTAAATAGAACTAACTTAAAATGTATCCCATCCTACCATGACAAGCAGCTGGGCCATTAAAATTACAAACTGCCACTTAGGCTAATGTATTTTGTTTGCCTGACACTGTCTGGAGCTGTTAGTCTCTCTGCCAGAGATGAGTGCTATTCGGATTTTGTCTTAGGCTGAAATAAGAACGAGAGGTCTCCTATAAAGTTTTAGATGGCTGATGGCAGAAGACAGTTGTCATCTCTTCAATACCAGTGCACTCTGGGCATAGATTATGTAGTTTTTTTTTTTTTTTTGCCTTAAGAAAAAAATGGAACTAAAGAGGTAGGTTTTTAATTTTGGTCTGGCTTCCATATCTCCCATATTTTTATTTTATAGAGAAATCTTTGGCAAGTTCAGAGCTGGGTATCTGGAGCAAGCTGAGCCAATGAGCTTCTTCCCTGGGAATCTGGAATCAAGACTCAGAGGGATTCCAATTTCAGTGTGGCTGGTTTATAGACAGAACTTATAAGCTCAGGATCTGGAAATGGTGATTTCTGCCACATTGTCTGGGGAGCAAAGAAAACCAGAATGTAGTCAGAAAAAAGGAAAAATGGAGGGGATGAGAAACGAGGGAGTATTTATTAACTTTATTTTTAATATATTTACATTTATGTAATTTAATTTTAACAACGGCTGTGTTTCATAACTGTCTGGCAGAATTCCTGTAAATTTGATCCTCTGCTTTTCCAAACTGGTACATGCTGGCTTCAGCACACTACCGATTGAGATGATGAATGTTTGTTGGTCAAATTCAAATACAGGGTTAATATTATAGTTAATATAGAGCAGTATCACCTAACCCCTCATTGCCAGCCCTTGATGCAAACATTCCTGTGCTATTGTTCTTAACTTAGAACCATTTCAGCCCCCACAGCAGCTGCTCCAAATCTTTACCCATCCTCCCTTCAGAGGAAGTGATGACCCGCCCCTCTCCAAGCCCGTCTCCCTAACCCCCTAGCCGTGGCTCGCGGCCATCCCCTGCAGGACCTCAGACCTTTAACCGCAGTCAGCACATCCCGACCTGAACGCATTATTTCCTGCCTGAACTTGCTCTTCCTCCTGCTTCTCTACCTATTTTACACCCTAACCACAAAGAACTATTTGTTCCCTATCTCACTGAATAGCATTCTAATTCACTCTGTTTACCAAGTTTGAACTCTTAGTGCAAGATTAGTTCTCAATCTTGGCTTCATTCAAAAATACACGCAAGCCTGGGCAACATAGTGAGACCCTGACTGTACCAAAAAAAAAAAAAAAAATTAGCCAGGCATAGTGGCACATGGATATGTTTCCAGTTACGCAGGAGGCTGAGGTGGGAGGATTGCTTGAGCATGGGAGGTTGAGGCTGCAGTGAGCCATGATTGCACCACTGCACTCCAGCCTGAGCCACAGAGTCGGGAGATGTGGGAAGGGAAATGTGTGGTGCGTACCACAGGCAGCAATTCAGACTTGTGTGGTCTGAGGTGTGCCTGGGCTTTGTGGGGAGGGGAGGTTTAAAGGATTCCTAGGTGAGTCTAATGCACCGTCAAGTTGCAAACCACTGTTATAGATTAGATAAACGCTCCCTCTCCGCATTTATTATTTCAGGTGGTTGCCAAGATCAGCGCATTCTGCCTCCAAAACGTGTCCGTCTCTACTGCCCTTGCCCCTCCCCGCCTCCCCTGCACTGCCACAACAGCCTCTTGGCTCGTCTCCCCACAGTCAGTCTCTGCCCCGCAGTACACCCCCCTTCAACTGCCAGAGTCATCTTTCCAAAATACAGGTCTGGTCGTGTCTGACAACCATCGAAAACCCATCACAGTGGCAAGCGTTTGCTCCACAACATTTAGATGCAAGAAACATCACATCTCATTCTCTTTTTAAATCAAATTAAAAGGATTTTGAGTATCCATTTTTCAGGAGAGCAGATTATTGAGGGTTTTCCTTCCTAGAATTGTACAGGAATTCCAGGAGGCTAAAAAGGCCAGAAGGTTTAGAAAATGCCCCTCTGGGTCCATGTTGATCACTGCCCAGATGCTTGTCGTCTAACTTGTGAGGCAGCTCCATTCCCTCCGACTCAAGCAGGGCACACATGTCTTTCACTCACACTTTGATTCCACAGCATCTGAGGTCGTTTTGCTAGGCCCAACACATAGCTACCCTAAGTCTGGGGCATTGCGTATCAATGGATGTTCAGGAATCCACCACCCATGGACCCACTACCCCTAAATACTAAGTCCCTTCTCTATCTTGGAGAAACTGACTCCACCTCAGCATCATTGGAAGTCTTCCTTCACCCAGAGGAATGGGTTTCACAGCTAAACACAAAGTCTTAGGCAGAAGCGCATCTGGCCTGGTAGCCTGAAACAATTCTCTTGGCCTTGAGGAGAGTCCTGGACCTGGCCCAGGCCCTGACCCTGGCTACCAGGGCTAGTAGCTATGACTCCTCTTATTCTAGGCTTTTCTTGCCCCTCCCCCACCCATCATCTTATCAACACATTCCTTGATTATTTAACCCAGCGGAGTTACAAAATAATAGAAGTAAGATGTGGCATAGTCAATGATTAAACAATCTTATTGTTGGTTGGTCACATAGTCGCAGAAACCAGCATTGACCCCCAAGAGCTCACAGAGGTGAGAGTTTGGGAGGAGCTCCTCTAGTCTATTCAGCGTCACTCAGTGTCCCTCTTAGCCACTTCCAGCTGCACTCCATGGGTACACAGGGAACATAATGAGCATACGAATATAATTAATTCCCTAACCATGCACCAGCTTACAGCCTCCGTGACGTTGCTCATGCTGATCTCTCTGTCTCCAATATCTCTTCCTCCTCCTTTCTATACCTGGGAAGCTCCTCTTAATCATTTAATATCCACTTAAATGTCACCTTCTTCAAAAGCCTTCCAAAATCATCCCCTCCGAATGCTTGAGTCATACCTTCATCTTAGGTCCTGCCATGTTGCCATCACACATATTACAGACATTGTGTCACCTCCCCACCACCCGAACAGCATGCATTTCTTACACGGGTGAATTTATTGTGGGTAGGAATTGTTTTTTAAATCTTTGTATCTTCAGCACCTTCCACAAGTCAGACATGAGATGAATTCCTAGAATTTTAGAGCAATAGGGCACCTTGGAAGTCATATCATCCAGTGGTTTTCCAACTCCTGTTTCGGTTCTGCAATCCCACTTTTCAAACGTCTTGCAATGGCAACTCCACATTTAAACAGATGAGAGTAGAGGCACTCTAGTTAATGTCCTCTCTAGGACATGGTGTCAAGAGAGGTCTAGGGACCCACCTCTACAGTTCAAAATAGAAAACCACAATCTAGCCCAGTGCCTTCATTTTACAAATAAAACAACCAAAGCCACAAGCTTCTTTCTTTCTTTCTTTCTTTTTTTTCTCATGGAGTGCAGTAGCACCATGCTGGCTCACTGAAACTTCTGCTTCCTGGGTTCAAACAATTTTCCTGCCTCAGCCTCCTGAGTAGCTGGGATTACAGGCACACACCACCATGCCCAGCTAATTTTTGTATGTTTAGTAGAGACAGAGTTTCACCATATTGGCCAGGCTGGTCTCGAACTCCTGACCTCGTGATCTGCCCGCCTGAGCTTCCCAAAGTGCTGGGATTACAGGCATGAGCCACAGTGCTCTGCCTGCCACAGGACATTTCTACTTCAGGTAAATCCATTCCACTCTATACCTTTAGAAAGTTGTCCCTTTGGCCGGGCATGGTGGCTCACACCTGTAATTCCAGCACTTTGGGAGGTCAAGGCAGGCAGATCACCTAATGTTAGGCAAACATGGAGAAACCTTGTCTCTACTAAAAATCCAAAACTTAGCTGGGCATGGTGGCACTCCCCTGTAATTCCAGCTACTCAGGGGGCTGAGGCAGGAGAATTACTTGAATCCAGGAGGCAGAGGTTATAGTGAGGCAAGATCACACCACTGCATTCCAGCCTGGGTGAGAGAGCAAGACTCTATCTCAAAAAACAAAAAGACAGAAAGTTGTCCCTTTATCCTCTCCAATCTTACAGAGTCATCACAAATTCATGAGAAGAATAGACAGCCTCTTTTGAAAGTCTTTGTAGAATAAACAATTTCCTGTGCCATGTACTGTACATCCTATTAGCCAATTCTTCAAGGGAGGTGTTTTTAGGCAAGTTATTCCTTTGTCAGGATTGCAAAAACACGTATGGCAATTAACTGGAATTTTTTTTTTTTGCTTTTAAATTTTCTTTCCCTATAATATTGTGTGGGTGTTTGTGAAATTGAACGACTTGAGTTGGTGCCACACAGCTCTGCCAGTGTGCCTCAGTGAGCCGTTACAACCTGCAAAAAGGCTCTTCCAGCCTAATGATCCCCAGGAATGATCTGTAGTCTCTCATTACAAGGTCCAGTTGGGTTTTTGTTGTTGTTGTTTTAAAACAATGTCAGAAAGCTTCCCGAAGTACTCCCTTTAGAAGTGGAATCAGGGACATGCAACTCCGTTTACTTACGCGGTCACATGCTGCATGGTGACGTTTCAGTCAACGATGGACCACATATACAGTGGCGGTCCCCTAAAATTACAGAACTACATTTTTTTTTTTTTTTTTTTTTTTTTTGAGACGGAGTTTCGCTCTTGTTACCCAGGCTGGAGTGCAATGGCGCGATCTCGGCTCACCGCAACCTCCGCCTCCTGGGTTCAAGCAATTCTCCTGCCTCAGCTTCCCGAGTAGCTGGGACTACAGGCACGCGCCACCATGCCCAGCTGATTTTTGTATTTTTAGTAGAGACGGGGTTTCACCACGTTGACCAGGATGGTCTCGATCTCTTGACCTCGTGATCCACCCGCCTCGGCCTCCCAAAGTGCTGGGATTACAGGCGTGAGCCACCGCGCCCGGCCCAGAACTACATTTTTACAGTACTGTTTCTGTGTTTAGATACACAAATACTAGTGTGTTGCAGTTGCCTGCAACATTCAGTACAGTAACACGCTGTACAGGTTTGTGTCCTAGGAGCAATGGGCTAGACCATATAATCTAGCTGTGCAGTAGGCTATACCGTCTAGGTTTGTCTATGATGTTTGCACAGGGATGAAGTCACCTGACACCTTTCTCAGAATGTATCCTGGTGGTTCAGTGATGCATGGCTGTATATATCAAGTCTTGGGCATATTAACTTTTAATTTTAGGTTTTTTTTGAGACAGAGTCTCACTGTGTCGCCCAGGCTGGAGTGCAGTGGCTGGATCTCGGCTCACTGCAGCCTCCACCTCCCGCGTTCAAGTGATTCTCCTGCTTCAGCCTCCCGAGTAGCTAGGATTACAGGGGTGTGCCACCATACCCAGCTAATTTTTGTATTTTTAGTAGAGACCGGGTTTCTCTATATTGGCCAGGCTAGTCTCAAACTCCCCACCTCAGGTGATTCACCCACTTCGGCCTCACACAGTCCTGGGATTACAGGCGTGAGGCACAGGCAGGCGAAGCCTTGGGCGTTTTTAAATTACAGGGGAAGCTACCGGGAATTCTAAGGGTCAGATCACAATTGCCTGGAGTAAAGGCATACTGTGAATTCCTGGGAGAGGATATTGTCATTCTGTCACATTCACAGTCCTTTGTTCTCCTTTTCTGCCATCACTGCCGGGAATCAGGCCTCAGCATCTTTCAGGTGGGCTGTTGCTGTTGCCTCCTAAAACGTTTCAGTCTTTAGTTCCAACCTCTCCAATCCATCTTTCGCGCTGCTGCTAGATAAGGTTTTGCAAACACATGTGCATCCTTGGGAAGAGGTAGTGACTAAAAGGGGCTCCTGGGATGTTGGCCTTGTTCTGTTTATTCTGTTTTTTTCTTGATTTGGGTTCTTGGGTATGTGTTGACTTTGTGAAAATTCATCAAGATGTAGATTATGATTTATGTACTTTTCCATCTGTATATTTAAATAAAAGTTTATTTAAAAATGAAAGTGTCCCTGATCACATTACAGTGCAGATCAAAAATCATCTGCATTTTCCCACCACATACAAGATCAAAGCCAGCCCTCCTCAGCCCATCAGAACCTTTCCAACCTCATCCCTCCTCTCATCCTTCCTGAGCTCTAGACACTGAGCCGCTTCCTCCATGCCTCCTTCTATCTGGAATGTCATTTCCTACTTCTCCAACTGGCTAAATCCTTCCTAGTCCTTTTTTTTTTCTTTTTGGCCTGCAGCAGGAAGTCTTTAAAATCTAATTTAAAATGTACTTTCTCTCTGAAGCCTGCCCTGGTTCCTCCCGGTTAGATACCCCTCCTCAGAGTTCCCACTGGTCTTGTGTATTACCCTATCACAGCTGGCTTATCTGTCTTGTTAGACTGTGATCCAGAGGCATTTCCTTCATCTTTGTGTCCCAGGATCTGGCACATAAATGTTTGTTGAATGTTGTAGGATAAATGATTAAATACATGAATGGATAGAATTGTCTTCAGTTCCCTCAGACTGTAAGGGTTACAAGATCTTTCCTTGGGCTAGATGGAGTTATGGAAGTTTGGGAGGCAGTAGAGTCTGTAGGCGTTAAGAAGGTTAATTAGAGGCACTGTATTCAGACAGGAGGAACGCTGGAGTGATGGGAGGTACTAGGGAAACACCCACTGGCAGAAGCCACTCTGAAATCACCATGCCCCGCCCCACTTCCAAACAGCTCTTCTTCTGGACTTCCTTCTTTCAGTTTCTAGGACTGCCATCCTCACATTCACAAGGCACCAAATCGCTTCCTTTTTTTTCTCTTTTTTGCCCTCTCCACAGTCAATTTGCTGCTAAACGAAATACTTCTCAAGTCAATCCTCCTTCCATCCATTGCTGGCCCCTATGTTAAGGCACCTGGCATTTCTTAGTCTGATAGTTCTTAACTAGTCTCTCAATCAGGACGTTTTGGGAAACAGAAGCTGGTAATGGAAATGGTCTAATTTTTTTAAAAGAGACAAAGAGAAAGAGAAAAGGCTGGCCAGAAAGATTTACTGAACTATTTCAGGGATGACCTATGAAACTTCAAAACACATGTTAGAGTCAAGGACAAGAAAGTCGCTCCAGCTCTTCGGTACATCTCTCTGTGTCCTTCTCAGTGACTTCAGTCTGTACCTCTTTCTCCTGGTACTCAGATCCCATGGTAGAAAACATGGCCATTACTCCACAGTTAAAGTTTTACATCTGCATTCAAGAGACCAGACCTGACAAGGGCTGAAATCTCCTCGGCTCAATACCAAATTCTCATGTAAGGGACTCTGACTGGCCCAGCTGTGTCAGTCCCCTACCCCTGACAGCACCATTGCCATGTGGATGAGGCAGGACCATTCTTACCCAAGGCCTTGGGCAATTCTGCCCCTGTGGCTTTGCAGGGATCAGCCCCTAGGCTAGAGTTGAGTGCCTGTGGCTTTTCCATGCTGAGACTGCAAGTTGCGGGTGGATCTACCATTCTGGAGTCTGGAAGACTGTGACCCTCTTCCTACAGTTCCACTAGTCAGGGCCCTAGCAGGGACTTCGTGTGGGGCCTCCAATCCCACATTTCCTCTTGGCACTGCCCTAGAAGAGGTTCTCTGTGAGGGCTCCACTTCTGCAGTAGGCTGCTGCCAGGATGCCCAGGCTTTTCCATATATCCTCTGAAATCTAGGCAGAGGCCACCAAGCTTCCACCACTTTGAAACAGAGTCTCACTCTGTCACCAGGCTGGAGTGCAATGGCGTGATCTCGGCTCACTGCAACCTCCGCCTCCTGGGTTGAAGTAATTCTCCGGCCTCAGCCTCTTGAGTAGCTGGGACTACAGGCGTGTGCCACCACACCCAGCTAATTTTTGTATTTTTAGTACAGACGGGGTTTCACCATGTTGGCCAGGATGGTCTCCATCTCTTGACTTCGTGATCTGCCCGCCTTGGCCTCCCAAAGTGCTGGGATTACAGGCGTGAGCTACCATGGCTGGCCACCACACACTTTTAAACAACCAGATCTCTTAAGAACTCAGTCACTGTCATGCGGACAGCACTAAATGGGTGGTGCTAAACCATTCCTGAGAAGCCCGCCCCCATAATCCGATCACTTCCCACCAAGCCCCACCTGTGGCACTGGGGATTACAATTAAGTATGAAATTTAGGGGGGACACATATCCCAACTATATCAGCGCCTGAGCATTCTAACCTGATCTGGAACAACTCTGCCAGACACTTCCTACAGAGTTCCCCCCGTGGTTGGCAGAGGCTTTGTCAGGCCTGCGTTGCAATTTTACGTCTTCCTCTGTCCATCCTCCTTCCTCTCCCTTCCTTTCATAGCTTTCTCGTGGTCTGCCTCCAGAGAAGCCAAGCTTAGGCAATGTAACATATCCTTCTGCCCACCCAGATTTCCTATCTCCTATCATCTCTTTCCGTCCCAATCAAGCCCATCCTTTAGGGCACCACCTCTCCTAAGAAGCCTTTGCTAGTTGCCCGATTCAGACGTGTTCTATCCGTCTGGTAAAGATGGCGTGCCTCTTGTATTGAATCTGCCTCACTCTCCCTAATATTGTATCTATTTGTGAGTCTCTCACCTCCCACCCTATGCTCTTGGAGTACTAAGCCTATTTTTGCTTTTTTTTCCTCCAATGTTCTGCCCAACCCTTAGTGAATGATTGATAATATGCTCAGACCCTTGGAAGAATCAGGCAGTACATGAATACGAATCATCAAAGCTCTTAAAAATGTATTTTTCCCTTTGGTACTGATCAGTTTCATTAAAAAATAAATTGTTTTTCTTGAAGAAGACAGGATAAAAACTAAATTTTAAATTACCAAATGTTCGCAAAATTGTTTAATCCTTGCTGCCAGACTGCAAGCTCCTTGACAACGGTGAGTGTATCTTGTCAATGCAGTCACAGCCCTCTCCAGCACGATCGTGACTGGGATGGGGGCTAAACCCACCAGGCCTGCAGTCCACTGTGCGGTCACGTCTTAATTCCATCCCTGCTACCTGCACAACCTTGAGCAACTCACTTCACTCATTTCACTTTCAGTTTTTCACTTGTAAAATGAGAATAAATGCTGGGCGTGGTGGCTCATGCCTGTAATCCTAGCACTTTGGGAGGCTGAGGTGAGAATATTGCTTGAGGCCAGGAGTCTGAGACCAGCCTGGCCAATATACCGAGATCTTGCCTCTACCAAAACATTTAAAGAATTAGCTGGGCATGCTGGTACACGCCTGGACCTCTAGCTACTCAAAAGGCTGGGACAGGAGGATTGCTTGTGCCCTGGAGCTCAAGACTACAGCAAGCTATGATTATGCCACTGCACTCCAGCCTTGGGTGACAGAGCAAGACTGTGTCTCTTAAAAAAAAAAGTGACAATAATATCTGCCTCATGCAGTTTTTGAGAGCTTAAATAGATAACTCACATAAAGTACAGTGTCTTGCTAAGGTAAATATTTGATTAAAATTAATTTTATCTATTATTAAAGGGTATTCTATGATATTTATGAAATGACAAGTAAATACAAAGAAAGGAGGAGAAAGAAAATAAATTTGGAAAAAAATATTTTTAGTCATTTGCTGGAGCCTAGGAATCAAAGGCTGAGGTACCAAGCCATGTGAATTTGATATTTAAATGCTTGCAACAGACTATTTTATTATTATTATTATTATTGAGATGGAGTCTTGCTTAGTCACCCAGGCTGGAGTGCAGTGGTAAGAACTTGGCTCACTGCAACCTCCACCTCCCAGATTCAAGCGATTCTCCAGCCTCAGCTTCCTGAGTAGCTGGGATTACAGGCGTGTGCCACCATGCGGGACTAATTGTGTTTTTACTAGAGATGGGGTTTCACCATATTAACCAGGCCGATCTGGAACTTCTGACTTAAAGTGATCCCCCAACCTCGGCATCCCAAAGTGCTGGTATTACAGGCATGAGCCACTGCGCCCAGCCAGATTAGTTTTTTTTTTTTTTGTTTTGTTTTTTTTTTTGAGATGGAGTTTCGCTCTTGTTACCCAGGCTGGAGTGCAATGGCGCGATCTCGGCTCACCGCAACCTCCGCCTCCTGGGTTCGAGCAATTCTCCTGCCTCAGCCTCCTGAGTAGCTGGGACTACAGGCACGTGCCACCATGCCCAGCTAATTTTTGTATTTTTAGTAGAGACGGGGTTTCACCATGTTGACCAGGATGGTCTCGATCTCTTGACCTCGTGATCCACCCGCCTCGGCCTCCCAAAGTGCTGGGATTACAGGCGTGAGCCACCGCACCCGGCCTTTTTTTTTTTTTTTTAAACATCACATAGGACAAATTGAAAGTGTCCCGCTTTGGCCAGCGGGCAGCCAGTTTGCAGCCTCCACTTACAGCCTGCCACCATGGGCCCATTTTCATGTGGCCGTGGAGATAATGGCCCTCGGCCTTGAGAAGAAGGCTTTCACACAGGGCTTCTAGAAACCCTCTCCGCTGAGATTTCCCTAGACTAAAGGCTAAGGGAAGGAGAAGAAAGCCAATACTTATAGATGCACCCCACAGAATACACCCACGCTCTCCATTGATTCCTATAGCAGCCCTATGAGTTAGGTGTTATCGTCCCCCATTTGTCAGAGGAGGAGATGGAAGTGCAGAGATATTAGATCATTTGCCAAAATTCCACTTTGCTGCTAAGTTACAGCACTAGGATTGAAGCCCAGGACTGCCTGACTAGTCTATAAATTCTGACTACACTAGAAATTCACAAAGAAAAGGGAGAAATGGTACCTTATTCTTCTCTGTATCCTTCCAAACACAGGACTGGGCATGGACAGAGTCAGTGCTCCGTAGGCACTCTTGATTGAAGTTCAACTGACTGACCGAGTAAAGACATGCTTATGGCCACATCTTCTCAATACTTAAACAAGAATTTGAAATTTGGCTTGTCTGTCTATGCCAGATAGACAAACTCCCCATCAAATAAGAGAAAAGCCGCACCCATATAAATAAATCGAGTTGTCGGAATTGAGTCATTGCTGAGGCATCAAACAGATGTCGAGCAAATATTTAAAAGAATAGAGTTGGCCGGGCGCGGCGGCTCACCTGAGGTCAGGAGTTCAAGACCAGCCTGGCCAACATGGTGAAACCCTGTCTTTATAAAAAATCATAAAAAAATTTTTTATATAAAAAAAAAGAATAGAGTTGTGTGGGCTGGGCGCAGTGGCCCATGTTTGTAATCCCAACATTTTGGAAGGCTGAAGTGGGAGGAGTTTGAGAACAGCCTGAACAACATAGTGAGACCCCATCTCCATTAAAAAACAGAAAATTGTAGGCTGCGCAGAACGGCTCATGCCTATAATCCCAGCACTTTGGCAGGCTGAGGTGGGAGGATCACTTGAGCCCAGGAGTTCAAGGCCAGCAGGGGCACCATAAGGAGATCCCTCTTCTTGAAAAAACAAACAGAAAGAAAATAATAGAGTTGTGATTCCCTGCCAGCTTTCTGTAATCTGTTCCTATTTTCCCAACTCGTCATTCCTCCAACAGAACATTTTTCACAGTTAAAAAAATCTCCAGGCTAGTGGCGGTGGCTCACGTCTGTAATCCCAGCACTTTGGGAGGCTGAGGTGGGCAGATCACGAAGTCAGGAGATTGAGACCTACCTGGCCAACATAGTGAAACCCCATCTCTACTAAAAATACAGAAATTTGCTGGGCATGGTGACGTGTACCTGTAGTCCCAGCTACTTAGGGGGCTGAGGCAGGAGAATCTCTTGAACCTGGGAGGCGGAGGTTGCAGTGGGCCAAGATTGCGCCACTGCACTCCAGCCTGGTGCTAGAGCGAGACTCTGGCTCAAAAAAAAAAAAAAAAAAAAAAAATCTCCAGTTATTCTTTCATGAGCATGTCCTGAATGGGATTCCACAGCTTACAAACTTTCAGTTAGTGCGAGTGGCTGACGATGATGACAATGATGCCTTAACTATGCACAGTGATTAATATCTCAATGTCAGTATTTCACAATATGGAGCTCAAGTTACAGACTTAATCCAGTGAAAAAACATGAGAGGTATTTTTAGTGAAAATACTTGTTGAAAGACTCCCCACCTATAGAAACATACAGAATAGCTCCAGGGGAGTAGATCATCGTTTCCCTAAAATTTTGGCAAGAAACTGTGAGGATTCCTGATAAGGCTGGCAACACGGAAGAGTGTTCTTTCCTCTTGGTGGCACCCAGCCAGCTTCTGGCAGCCCTGTGCCAGCTTCCCAGAGCTGCAAATGGCTTGGAGTGATTTTATCTTGACTTTATTATCCTAATTCACAACCTATAGAAGCAATAAAAGAGAAAACGCGACAGATGACATGTGAAGCAGTAACAATGGGCCGTGACCAACTTAAGATGAAGTTCAAAATGCACAACCGAGCAACAGACTTAGCCCAGATCTGAACTTAGTGGGTACGAAAATGGATAAGCCCCCCAAAAGGTAGTGGTATTAGAAAAATACAAGGAAGAGAACTGAAATATTCCTTGGACTCCAGGTGGGGCCAGACAGGCCGAGATTCTTTTTCCTCCCTCTTGGGAGACTTGAAATGGAAGTCATGGATGATAAAAACGATTCTCTACGTAATTCACAGGGCTAAAATGTCATCTGTAACATTATAAGTGATTGTACAATCACAATCACTTATAATGCTACAGAGACTGATAATTTATTCATGCATTAAT
This sequence comes from Alouatta palliata, assembly GCA_004027835.1. NCBI lineage: Eukaryota > Metazoa > Chordata > Mammalia > Primates > Atelidae > Alouatta > Alouatta palliata. Next base: position 33,368 of record PVKV010015332.1, on the reverse strand, counting down.
TTATGAAATAGGTTTTGACATCCACTCTGTCCTGAAATAGCTCACGGTCCAGGGCTTAGTCAGGAAAACAAATAATTAGAAGACAAAATGATAAGTTAGGTCAGGCATGATGTTTCATGCCTATAATCCCAGCCCTTTGGGAGGCCGAGGCAGGAGGGTCACTTGATCCCAGGAGTTCAAGACCAGCATGGGCAACATAGTAAGACCTTGACTCTACAAAAAATAAATTAGCTGGGTGTGGTGGCACACATCTGTGGTCTCAGCTACTCGGGAGGCTAAGGCGGAAGGATTATTTAAGCCCAGAAAGTCAAGGCTACAGTGAGCCGTGATCATGTTACTGTACCCCAGCCTGGGCAACAGCGAGACCCTGTCTCAAAAACCAAACAAGCAAAATCCAAAAAGGTGGGATGCACAGAGGAGAGTCTGACTTGTCTCTTGAGGATAGCAAGCTGGGTGAGGACCTGAGATTCCGGGGCAGAGGCAGGGAATTCCTCCTCATAGACAGTTTGGCCATCTGAACCAGAAATTTGAACTATGTCCAGAATCCATGCAGAAAATTAAAGTCAAAGCCAGAGGTAAAGTCCTAGGGCAAGGCAGGTGGCGCAGAGGCAGCTTCACTGCTGGAGCACACGGCTCCAAATTCTGGAGCCAAGGAGGCCAGATTGATCTCAAAAGGGCAGAGCCAGCATCAACTGCCTGAGTTCTTCCCGCCACCCCTGCACCTGTCTCTCCTCTGGGCCCCACCTCATGATCCAGCAACTGGTAAATTAAGATGGCCCAGCAGGGGCCCCAGGACCATGCTTCATGCCAGGCCTGCTTCTGTGTGGATTGCGTCTACATGCTGGTCGGTGGGTGTGATGTGAGTAGATCAGCCAGATGGGAGGGCTAAGGATGCAAGGGAGAGCCTTGCTCTTGCTCTTGGGGGGGAAATGGGAGTATATTTCCTCAGAGACACTGATAAACAGGCAGGTGTTCAGCTGGTAGAAATAGGGAGTGAGGGAGTCACATGTATAAAGGCAGGAAGCATGTGACAGGCTGGGCAATGGGCTGGAGGGGTCATGGATATCCATGAGCATCGGCCAGTGTCCTTGAGCCATTTGGGGGAGCCTTGGGTATGGCCTTGTTTACAGGTATAGGATTTTATCCTACAGACAAAGAAAAGGAAGATATTCTCTTCAATTAAGATGTTGTTCCGCCAGGCATGTAATCCCAGCACTTTGGGAGGCCGAGGCGGACAGATCACGAGGTCGAGAGATCAAGATCATCCTGGTCAACATGGTGAAACCCCATCTCTACTAAAAATACAAAAATTAGCATGGTGTGATGGTGTGTACCGGTAGTCCCAGCTACTCGGGAGGCTGAGGCAGGAGAATCGCTTGAACCCGGGAGGCGGAGGTTGCAGTGAGCTGAGATCAAGCCACTGCACTCCAACCTGGTGACAGAGCGAGACTCTGTCTCAAAAAAAGAAAGAAGGGGTTCTGAATCCTCAGGGGCCCAGGGGCTCTCATTCCCTGCTGGCTAGACCTGAAAGCTGGTGTCCACCATGCTCTTCTCTGTGTCCCAGAGAACAAGCCACCAGGAAACCGAAGGGAGTTGTTTGCTGTCATTTCACTGCCTCCGTGCTGAGCAGGGTTACAGATAGATGTTCCAGTGACAGGGCAGCTTTGCCTGAGAGAGTGCCCAGAGGGCTACAGACATCAGCGGCACCCCAGGACCACAGCGAAGGGGCCTCAGGAGGGAAAGCAGTTCCACTGTCCCTAAACCTGGCAGACAGCCATTTCTCTAGACCTTGACCTGTGACGTCCCAGACTCCCAAGAGGCCCACAGTGTGTGACTGATCAAGAGGTAATGTTTACATGTGCCCCTTGTGGCAAATAATACACCCTCATATTAAAAGAATGCTAGCTTACTAGGGACACGGCTCATTTGTCTCTGGTCTGTCCCTTGGGGAAATAGCTTGATTGTATCCAAAGTGTAAGCATCGTCTGAAAATCCAACAGACTTTCTTTCCTTCCCATCCATGTATAAATTCACCTGAAACTCTGCTTTAGAATGGTCCAGAGGACTACTCCACCCAGCCTTGAAACAGCTATGACGGAGGAAACTGAGGCACAGCGAGGCCAAGGCGCACCGCTCATGAAGCTGAGCTTCAGACCCAGCCCTGCCAGAGACCCAGTCCGGTTTCCCACTGGCCGGCAGGATCGCTCCTCCCGACGGGGCGGGGAAGCAAAGGCTGCTCTTTTCAAGGCTCTGTGGTTTCAGCAGAACATTTGCTTGTCAGGTCATCTTATAATTTAAACCAGACTGAGCCTTAAAGACAACACCTCATGAGGTTGAGAAGTGTGTGGGGAGGGTGGGTTCATAATCATATTTTGCATTAATAGGGGTCTCTATTTTCCCAAGCATTTTACAGTTGCCACTGAACTGCGGCTTCCAGCCCTCCTGTGAGAGAGTCAGAGCATTTCAGAAACCACCAGATCCTTGTGAGGATTAGGGCAGAATCCTGCCAGGCTGCTCCCTGTGAGCTGGCCCAAGCCTCAGCCGCTTCCCCTTCAGGGGTTCCAGTCCCACAGTGTGGACCCACAAGCAAGAGGCTTTGCGTGGCAGGGTCTCCTGCACACCACATGCTCCCCTAGACAGCTTGTGAGGACCACCTGAGTCCTCACTCCCGATCCTCTCGAGAACAAGCGCTTTTTCTCACAGGAGGGACAGGCCACTCTCCTCCTCTGCCCGCCTCTTTATCTCCACAGCAATGTCATATGAGGTGAGACTAGGAGGATAAGCTATCTAGGGGGGATCTCTGTGTACTAGTGGGAAACATTTTAAGCTTGCATGCTAAATATTAGGTTTTTTTCATAGTTTGACGGAGTACATCAGTAAGTTACCCTCCCCCACCTCGCCCACCACCACCAGGGCTGCCACACTGCACAGCTCAGTCCTTCCTGGGGCTCTGCCAGTCCCTAACCCTGTGCCCCAGCCTCGGGCTTCTCTGAGAAAGCTTCCTTCTTTGTACTTCTGCCTTACAGATCCGGCTTGCACGTCTTTTCACTCTGCCTTGCAAATCTTCTCCCACTTTTCAGGAAATGTCACCTTCAAAGTCTGGGGCTTGATCTTACCCCAAAGCATCCCCTTCTCCTCTGTAAGTCTGAGTGATTTAGTCTGGAACGATATCCAGAGTCAGCAGGACCGATCACAGTGAGTAGGGGCATACTGTTCCATAAAACAGTTCGAATTTACATTGGAGGATCAGGTATGCTTTTTCATTTTTCTGATTAACAAGCGCATAACTTTATCTTACTTTGAGATGGAGTCTCACTCTGTCACCCAGGCTGGAGTACAGTGGCACGACCTCCTCTCACCGCAAGCTCTGCCTCCCTGGGTCAAGTGATTCTTCTGCCTCAGCCTCCCGAGTAGCTAAGATTACAGGTGCATGCTACCACACCTGGCTAATCGTTGGATTTTTAGTAGAAACAGCGTTTCATCATGGTTGGCCAGGCTAGTCTTGAACTCCTGACCTCAAGTGATCTGCCTGCCTCGGCCTCCTAAAGTGCTGGGATTACAGGTGTGAGCCAGCGTGCCCAGCCCCCAGTGCATAACTTGTATTAGGTTGGTGCAATTGCAGTTTCTGCCGTTAAGTAATGGATAGATTAATTAGATAACACATCTCTCATGTTTTCAGTCTAAACTCCTAAAGCCAAACAAAGCCGGCAAACATCTTCTGTCTGGCCAGTACTATGTTTGTAAAAATACCTGAGAACTGGAAATCCTTTAGGTAGGACAGGTACTCTTGGTCGGCCACCGTCCCCGCGGCTCCCTGCCGCTCTGCACCGAGGCTGATTCACTATTCTTATCACCTGTGTGGCCCTTAGAGGCATCTTCGTTTGCAACCACTCCTCCAAATCCACAAAGAAGGACAAATCTCCTAATCGTCCCCTAGTTTGCCAACGCGCTTCTCTCTCGGTGGAGGTGGTGGTGCACACTCTTGGCAGCAATGTGCCTTATCCTTTCCTTAAGCCTCCTTCTGCCTTGAAAGCACGACAGTAGGCTTGCCTGGCCCTACGGGGATTGAAATTTTTCATTACTGAGCTGCTTCTTTCTTAAGGGTTGCTCTTCTAATTGCACAAACGAGTAGTCAAATCTTTGAAGTGGACTCTGGAGTTGGGGTACAAGTGACAAACAGCACATCCATAACTCCAAGCAGGGTAGGAGGGAAGTTCTGACTTAACCCCAGGACTGACATTCAGATTCTGCTTTCTTGGGTGGGTGCAGTGGCTCACGCCTGTCATGTCAACACTTTGGGAGGCTGAGGTGAGCAGATCACTTGAGGTCAGGAGTTTGAGACCAGCCTGGCCAACATGGTGAAACCCCATCTCTACTAAAAACACAAAAATTAGCCAGGCCTGGTGGTGCACGCCTGTAGTCCCAGCTGCTTGGGAGGCTGAAGCAAGAGAATCGCTTGAACCTGGGAGGCGGAGGTTGCACTCAGCCAAGACTGCATCGCTGCACTCCAGCTTGGGCAACAGAGCGAGACTCCGTCTCAGACGAAAAAAATATAAGCTATGCTTTCTTTTCAGTGTGAGCAAAAGGGAGTTGCCCTGAATCAATTCGCTTGCAGCTGGGAGGGTGAAGGGACAGTCAGCAATGCCATTGCAGTGGAGAATTCAGGTCAGGCTGAACGGAGGTCTCAAGTTTTCAATGTGAGCCACCCTCCACACCAAACACTTCATTCCCACAGACTGGCGACATGATTAGGCGATCGAAGCACTCTGTCCCACCATCCTGGGCTGCTCTCTCACAGGCATTCTCAGTCCATCACTCTGGGTGGCCACCACAGCTTGATCAAAGGTGATAACCATGGTGAAACCTATTTCCTATTCTTGGTGTAATGGGAAGTACACTGGGCGGCTAATAAAAGACCTGGATTCCGGGTCCAAACCTGCCTGCCATTGACTCACTGGGCCTGGCTGTTTACCTCTTTAGACCTGTTTCTTACATGAGGTAGTTGAGCAGGTAATTAATTGGTTCCAATCTCATGTCAAGGCTAAGTGAGTGGCACTGATGATTTGAGTGAGGAGGGGCCGAAGGAGTCCAGAAAAGAAAGGATCGCTGTGGGTCAGTTGCCCTGGGAGGGTCTCTAAATTAGTAGCATTCATGTCAAAGCTGATGGACATTTTTAGATAAACAGGAGGGAGTTCCAAGCAGGTGGGATCTGCAAAGGCCTGGATGTGAGAATGTGCTGAACAGGGAGAGGGCCTATAAATGAGCAGTACTCACTTGAATTCCTATGCTACTAAAATCTCAGAATTCACCACAATAGAATAAATCCATGTAACCAAAAACCATTTGTACCCCAGAAGCTATTAAAATAAAAAATAACATTTTTTCCTTTTTATTTAAAAAGGAAAAAAACTCCTATGCTAGGTGCCTGCATTCTTTCTCTCAATAAACCTTTCTTGTATTCCACCATGTGCTGGGCATTTTGCTAGGTGCTGAGATCTTCCTGTGAATAACGCAGGAGCTATTATTATTGTAAGCTAGCTTTTGTTTGTTTTGTGGTTTTTGGTAAATACAGATGGGATCGCGCTGTGTTGCTCGGACTAGTCTCAAACTCTTGGCCTCTCGCCTTGGCCTCCCAAAATGCTGGGATTACAGGCATGAGCCACCATGCCCAGCCCAAGCTAGCTTTTTACCCTCAACAAAGCATAAACATGACCGGAAACAAGTGCCCTGTGGCCCTTCTGGAGCAGTAGAGAGATGCATTTTCACAGCATGATAAGTGGGGCCACGTCATCTGACTTGCCCTCAGCATTTGCAGTGAAGATAAGTGATGGACTTCATGTAAGAGGCACTTTGCAGGCTGTACAATCCTCCACAGATGTCTGTCCGTCTCAGCTGTAACAATAACAACAGGAAGATGAAGTGCAGATGGTAGAATGTCAGACAAGGGCCCTCAAGTTTGGCAAAAGACACTCAAAGCCCCTGACAACCGACTCATCAGAATAAAGCCAGTATTGACCCTTGCTCCCTGACCTAGCACCTTCAACATTTTGACCCAGTTTAGGCTTCCCTTTTAAAAGCTCATAGAAATATTTCCTCACTATAATTACAGGCAAGGCTCACAGTCTCTCTGTTGTAAGAAGAGCTGGTAGAAAAGAGACAATTAGGCTGGGCGCCGTGGCTCACACCTGTAATCACAGCACTTTGAGAGGCCAAGGGGGCGGATCCCGAGGTCAGGAGATTGAGACCACCTGGCCAACATGGTGAAGCCCAGTCTCTACTAAAAATACAAAAATTAGCCGAGCGTGGTGGTGCACGCCTGTAATCCCAGCTACTCGGGAGGCTGAGGCAGGGGAATTGCTTGAACCTGGAAGGTGGAGGTTGCCGTGAGCCGAGATTGTACCACTGCACTCCAGCCCGGGTGACAGAGCAAGACTCCGTCTCAAAAAAAAAAAAAAAAAAAAAAGGGACAATTAACCAAGGTGCATAACTGAAGGGTACATAAATATATCCAGTAACAGAAGAGGCCGCTTCCTATTGGATACTGTTCTTAATATCCAAGGGCAAAGATAGGAATATGCTTCATTTAGACCAGAGGTGCCTGTGAATATGGGTGATAGACACTTCTGGGACCTCCTGTATGGACTGAGTCAAACCTCCCTTCAAACCTGCCTTCCCTACCCTGGAGGTGTCCCGTGCTGCCAGCAATGGCCCCAAGTAAAAAGCCTGCTCATCATAAGATTGGAGGGACATTTGGAGTAGGGACAGTGTGACTCCTGTCACTAGAGCATGACAATGAAGAGTTCAAAAACAGTAGTATCCACTAGCGGAAAACCAGTAAACATATAATTTCCAGGTAATCACTGTCATATCATTAGCTCTGCTTCTGCGTGCTCCAGTGGAAATGGGGTCGGGGAGCCACAGCAACACAATTTAGTACTCACCGTACCTTCCACAGTGAAACAAAGATTTGTTTTTTTTCCCCAACAAAAATCGAGGTCCAGAAAGCAGCAAGGCTGGTTGAGCTGAGGCCTAATTCATATTGACTGGTGAGCAAGGTTCTTGGGTTATTTATTTATTTTGAGATGGAGTTTTGCTCTTGTCGCCCAGCTTGGAGTGCAGTGGTGGGATCTCGGCTCACTGCAACCTCCACCTCCCAGGTTCAAGAGATTCTCCTTCCTCAGCCTCCCAAGTAGCTGGGATTACAGGCACCCACCACCACACCTGGCTAATTTTTGTATTTTTGGTAGAGACAGAGTCTCACCATGTTGGCCAGGCTGGTCTTGAACTCCTGACCTCAGGTGATCCACCTGCCTAGCCTCTCAAAGTGCTGGGATTAGAGGTGTGAGCCACCACACTGGACCTCTTGGGTAATTTAAAATGAGCTCTGCACCGAGTCTGAAGATCTGGTTTTCACTCCATTCTGCTTCATCTCATCAGGTGACTGCATGCTTAGCCTTCAGTGTCCCTCTTATCTGGAAAATGATGGTGTTGGACTAAATCATGTATTCTCAGCTCACCCAAGAGGGTGAAATGTGATTCTTGGGGAGTCAAAAAAAAAATCTTAGATATTACAATGGTTTACAGACTGCCAAAGTCAACCATATCAGGCAAAAAAATCTTATTCCTTGGTACTTATTTCTCTAATTGGATTTTCTTTTTTTTTTTTTTTTTTGAGACGGAGTTTCGCTCTTGTTACCCAGGCTGGAGTGCAATGGCGCGATCTCGGCTCACCGCAACCTCCGCCTCCTGGGTTCAAGCAATTCTCCTGCCTCAGCCTCCCGAGTAGCTGGGACTACAGGCACGTGCCACCACACCCAGCTAATTTTTTTGTATTTTTAGTAGAGACGGGGTTTCACCATGTTGACCAGGATGGTCTCGATCTCTTGACCTCGTGATCCACCCGCCTCGGCCTCCCAAAGTGCTGGGATTACAGGCGTGAGCCACCGCGCCCGGCCTCTAATTGGATTTTCTTGGGTATCATATGAACAGCATCGACATTAAGTTCAGGGGAGATATGCAAAATGCAAGATCAGTGCTACCAAGCCACGGTGAATAGATGGTTGGGATGCAGGGACTTTCTTTTCATTGCTTGCTGCCTGAGAAAGTTCCGTGACATCTGGTTTGTGCGTGCCTACTGGCCGCCATCAGCTGCCTCATGGGTGTTGCTTATGTTTGATTCTCGGTGCTTTTGTGTGTAACTTAAGCCTTGAGAATTAAATAAAAATAATCTATATTTTACTATTTCATTCCACTAAGTGAGTCAACCCATCAGTAATTATGTCAATTGCTGAAAATTATTTAAAATTGTCAACAGTATTACAAAGAATATCTAGCCAAGCACACACACATGCACACACACACACACACACACACACACAAATGGTTCATAAATAGATATGCAATATAGTTTTAGTATTAAACTGTCATGGGGGTAATTAGAAAAGTCTAAAAAGGCTCTTTGGGAAGGTCATAATAGGTTGAGAAAGACTGCACTAGGTGATTCTGAATCCTGGGTCCTTCCAGCTGCGGGATTTTGCAGGCCCACGACTGAGGGTGGCCCTATAGGTTGGCATCTACCTAGCAATGTCATTTATTGTCTTGTGAATTTGGGAAAGTTCCTTAATCATTCTCAGCCTTAATTTGCTCATCTGGAAAGGAGGCATGCAGATATGCATGAATAAATACCAGCATCTTCCTGCCAGAGGAAGAGAAGTAGACCAGTTTGACCAGTGTTTAATTTCTCCTGGAAGCAGAGCCTTAGACAAGGACTTGAGTATTTTGGAGGGAAATGATCCCAGGAAGCAGGAGTGAGGGAATGGGGAGAGTGAGGCAGGAAAGGAGGAAAAGCCAGTAAAGGGTGTGATGCTGAATTGCTTACTATTGTGGGCAGGTCACGCCTGCCGGGGAAACCTCTGAGGAATCAGATAGAATGCATCTCAGAATTGTTCCTTTGAAGGATGGGACACCGGAACATTTAAGCATGGATTTTCATCCTCCATGGGTTGAGGTTACCCCTGAGGACGTTGACTCCTCTGCACTTCCTACTTGCTCTGCACTTAGGCTGAGTGAGTTTCTGCAGCTTCGGAGAAAGACTTCAAGCAGAAAAAGGAGTGAGATGCCTGAAGCCGGCACTATCAGTATGCATGGAATTATGCAACATGGCTGCAGTGGAGGCACAGGGCACCCAAGCCCCTGCCACAACAACAGCGTGTGTGTTGAACAGCAGTCCTTGCCACAGCCCCGTCCTTACATCCATGCCACATCTGTGCATCCATGCCTTCATCTGTGAGCCATGACTCCAGCCGTGCACCGTATCCATCCATGCGTCCATTCATGCGTTCATCATGCTCCTTCCTATCCAAAAAAAAAAAAAAAAGATTTGGGTGCAGAGAGAAGGAGTGGAATGGCTAGTCTCACAGTCCCCTTACCACCTTGGGTTCTAAAATCTGCTAGGAAGAAGCATTGAAAAGGCAGGTGGAGTATGGACTGTGAGCTTCCCACTGCAGCTGGAAAAGTGAAGTAAAGATGTTTTCTGGTGAGGCTGCCTGGTGAGGTTGTGCAGAAAGGCAAAGTCCTCGCTTCAGAATCTGGTACTTCTCATCAGAGCTTCAGACACTGAGCTATTGACTCTGGGTGTGACTGGTCCTGAAGATGAAACAGGAAGTGACGGAGGAGATGTAGAGAAAGCCCTGATTCAAAATGCTCTAGTTCACCAGATACAGCAGATGCCAATTTATTAATTTACAATGAGCTGTAGCTGTCAAGGGAATCAGGACCCTTTGGGGGCTAATAAGCACAGAGCTTTATGAGAAGTCAAATGTGAAACACAAGGCTCCTGGGTCCTCTAGAATCAGAGCCACGGGAGGAAATGAATGGTCTTCATGGCAGATATCACTGAGCTATGGCATTCTAATGCATTCACTCCCCTTTGGGGGCAGGCTTGAAGGGGACTTATGGTGAATCTACCTTCTCCCCTGGATGATGTTGGAGACACATTGCCAGTTCTTGCTCCCTGAGCCTTCTCACCCCAGCTGTCCACACTCCAACTGAGAGTTCTTACAATTCCCAGATTGCGTACCACGCCATTCATTTTCAGTCAGGCTTCCTTAACTGAAATCATATTCCAGTTCTGCTTCTCAAGAATAATATCCAAAGCGCTGTGACTGGAGTCCTGGGTCTGCTGAACCTTTTGGTTACCTGACAAGGGTTGCTTCAGAGTAGCTGAAGGCATCCGTCATGTGCGGGTTTTTTAGTTTGGCTCTCAGAGGATCCTGGCTGGCCACCCCCTGCTCCCTGGCAACACACACACACCCTACTCAGATCTATTCTCTGCTCTTCTCTGCCCTACTCCATGCCACAAAGTCTGACCTCTGTGAATCCACCTCCTGGCCTCCCTTGACAGCTCATTTCTGGTTGGGGATGGCTAGTGGAGACATTAACAGGAAATGGGGGACAGGAAGAGAGTGAGATCAAATCTTTTCTTCCTCCCTCTCTCCCTGATGGCATGGCCTGTCTTTGGCAGCATTTCCCACCCTCCATACCTACAGCTCCTGTTGGGTGATTCCTTTCTTCCTGGTCCAGCTCATACTGGGTTCCAGTAACACTATTTACTCCCCTTATCCCTTCAGATTTAAGGGGGATAACAGCTTCCCTCCCTCCATCCCTCAGGTGCCCTGACACCCACTGCTGGTGCCCTGCGCTCTGCTCACATGTCTGTGAGTATCTCTTTCTTCCAACTGTCTTCATCTGATCCATCTGGGGTGCGTTCTTCTTCTTGCCATGACCCGACTGTCACAGAAGGTATCCTTAATCTCCAAGTCTCGGTAGGCACCCATAATAGCTCCCCTTATCTTCACAGGAAAGGCATTGTTTCCCATGTGACAGCATGTGTTAGGGTAGGAACAAGAGCAATTGCCACTGACAGTTTTAGAAACCTTGGGTGAGTACAGTACCAGGTGTTTCAAGAAATGTCTCAGCAGGGCAAAAGCGAATAAAGGAGGAGGCAATTATGACCATCAGTGACCTTCTCAGTCACAAACCCAGAAGGGTGAGGCTGTTCTGCCTTTAATCCCATCGCATTTTACTTTATGAGAAAATAGAGATATCAGGTTTAGAAATTAAATTATCAGATTTTAACCTTCAACCATAGACATTAAAGTTATTAATTATTAAAATTTGATTCATGCATTAAGGTACTTTAAACATTTTATACAAATTAAATTTTACCAAAAAACATTGGTTGAAATCAACAGAGGTGAATTTCTCTGGGCTTCCCCTTCCTTTTTTGTTTGGCAAAACAATTTTTATTGTCCTTTTTGCTAAAGAGTCTAAGATTCCATGATCCCATGGACAGCCACTCTGTGCATCAATGTATCAAAGGCACAGCCTTTATTCAATTTATTTGACCAACTAATGCTGTTGCATAATAGCGGTTGTGGAACCCACTAAAAGGGGGCACTTCATCTCACACCCTGGGGTTTCACATCCCCGAAGCCCCTCTAGCACCACGAAGATGTCATCCTTCTTTCCCCCTTCAGCACTCAGAATTTAAACCACACAGTTTGGCATCTGACTACACCTATTTTATTCTCTAATTTCTCCATGGGTGTCATTTCTTATATTTTCAAGGAAATTACAAATTATTCTGGGATAGGCATACTGTCAAATGTCTTTGTATGCCCTTCATCACCCAGGACAAGGACAGTTTCATAGATATTACATATCTATTCAGCAAAAATTTATTGAATACCTACTAAGTGCCAGACACAACGCTAGGCACTGGGCATATCAAAATGATTCAGATAAAATCCAGATCTTGACAGAACTCAGAATCTGGGGCGGACAATAGTTTTTATTTATTTTGTTTCATTGTGAATTCACGTCTTTTGTTAACTCATACACAATTACTTGTCTTCTGGTTTGTTGAAGCAGTAAGTCAGACAACATTTCCCACAATAATGTCTGTCAAAGTGGCTGGCCTTAAAAATGTCACCACCACATTTATCTGAAGGGGACTCCCTACAAAGAACAGCTAACTTTGCCATTCTCATCCACCTTATGACATTTCAGGACAGCCAGCTGAACCTTCTTTCTCTTATGGTCTTCTTGGGAGTGGTATGAGACTTCATTTTCTTAACACCGCTATGAAATCTCAACACAAGGTGAAGAGTGGACTCCTTGCAAATGTGGTAGACAGGCAAAGCATGTTAATTTCTGACATGGTTTGGCTGTGACCTCACCCAAATCTCATCTTGAACTCTAGTCCCCATAATCCCCATGTGTCATGGGAGGGACCCAGTGGGAGGTAATTGAACCACGGGGAGCAGTTATCTCCATGTCATTCTCGTGACAGCGAACTCTCACGAGATCTAATGGTTTTTCAGGGGCTTTTCCCACCCTTTGCTCTGCACGCCTCCTTGCAGCGCCATGTGAAGAAGGACGTGTTTGCTTCCCCTTCTGTCATGATTGTAAGTTTCCTGAGACCTCCCCAGCCCTGTAGAACTGTGAGTCAGTTAAACTTCTTTCATTTGTAAATTACCCAGTCTCAGGTATGTCCTTACAGCAGCATGAGAATGGATGAATATCATCTCCCAGTTGCTTGCCAGCAAAGATTAGCGAAGGCTGATCAGGAGGAATTCCTTCCTTATCCTGATCTTGACCTTTGCGTCTTTCATTATATCTGAGAGTTCAACCTCAAGACTGATGGTCTTCTCTGTAAAACGTTTTGTGAAAATCTGCATTTTGGTGGTGGTTCCATGGTAGATGGCAAATCAAAAAGCAGGACAATAGTTTTGTTTTGTTTTGTTTGAGACAGGGTCTCCCTCTGTCACCCAGACTGGAGTGCACTGGTGTGATCACAGCTCCCTGTAGCCCCTACCTCTCAGCCTCAAGTGATCCTCCCACCTCAGCCTCCAGAGCAGCTGGGACTATAGGCATGTACCACCATGCCTGGCTTATTTTTAAGTGTTTTGTAAAGATGGGATCTTGCTGCATTGCCCAGGCTGGTCTCATACTCCTAGGCCAAAGGAGTCCTCCCACCACAGCCTTAAAATGCTGAGATTACAAGGTCTAAGGTACCTCTCCCAGCTAACAATGATTTTTAAATAAAAACTACCATGCATACTGAGAAGTGCTCAAATGATGTTATAATCATGAATACCAGGGAGAGCAAAGAAAGAATGAAATTTGAATGAGATGGTGAAGAATGAGAAGGCTTTTCCAAGAACGGCAGTGGTGGAAGGCACTCCAGTGATGGGGAATTGTAGGCAAAAAGGACTGTGTGTCAGCAGAATAGCAAGCAGTTGAGTATTCGGACTTAGGGGCTTGGAGGGGTGGAGAGGGAGTGATAAAGGGAGGGGAGGTGCTGCAGAGGCCTTTCGTGGCCTCCTGGCCCTGAAGTCCTGAGATGTGGGCCTGCATCCAAGTTTGCCTTTTCCCTGTGTGCTCTTGGGCACGTCAACCTTTGGTTGAAATTACCATGTCCTTAAAACAGGAAAAATAATGCCTGTTTCTTACTGCTGTCACTAGGATTGAACAAGATAATAAATGGAAAAGCACCAGGTTAATATCTTGCCACGCACTTGCTGTCTAGGGGAGGCTAGGCAAGATGCTAGGTCATTCAGAGCTTCAGTTTCCTCGTGGGACAATAATAATGATACCTACATAAAATTCTTTTAGCGTACCATGGCAAGCTTTGCTCCTCTGTAATGCACTCTTTTTTCAGATGAGAAGCGTTATGGAAGCAATCGCATTTCCTTTTCTCCCTCCCTGGCTGCCAGGACTTTCAGAAGCAGGTCTGATGCCCAGTCCCAGCTGGCACGGTACCTCTTCCGTGAGGATGTCTGCGGCCTCCCCTTCCTGAAGTGCATTCTCCATTTATAAAGCTCTTACTTTAACTTTATCCTTCATTGCAAAGTTTTGATTTTTGATTCTTTTCCATGCAAATATATACTCTTAGGAGGTAGGAGTCCTAATTCTTACAAAGTGTTCTTATAAATTAAAGCACTGTATTAGTCCATTCTTGTGCTGCTATAGGGGAATGCCTGAAACTGGGTAATTTATAAAGAAAAGAGGTTTAATTGACTCATGGTTACACAGGCTGTACAGAAAGCATGGCTGGGGAGGCCTCAGGAAACTTACAATGATAAGGGAAGGTGAAGGGGAAGCAGGCCCGTCTTACTTGGTTGGAGTTGGAGGAAGAAAAAAGACACTAGTAAACAACCAGATCTCATCTGGGCAGGTGGCTCATGGCTGGAATCTCAGCATTTTGGGAGGCCAAGGTGGGTGGATCACTTGAGGCCAGGAGTTTGAGACCATCCTGGCCAACATGGTGAGACCCTGTCCCTACTGAAAGCACAAAAATTACCAAGGTCTGATGGTGCACACCTGTATTACAGCTACTTGGGAGGCTGAAGCACAAGAATCGCTTGAACCTGAAAGGCGGAGTTTGCCTCCGAGACTCTGCCACCGCACTCCAGCCTGGGCAACAGAGTGATACCCTGTGTCAAACCAACAAACGAAAAGACAGTTCTTATGATAACTCCCTCCCTATCACAAGAACGGCACCAACGGGAACCCACCCCCATGATCCAATCCCACGTCCTCCCAGGCCCCACCTCCAGCATTGGGATTATAATTTGACATGAGATTTGGATGGAAACACAGACTCAAACCGTATCAAGCATTTATTTAATCAAGATCTTCTCATTAAAAATGATTTCTGATCCTCACATTTAGACAGGAGAGAGAGAGATTGAGAGAAAGAATTGTGGAAATAAAAATAAATACCTATACGGGTATCAAGACTCAAAATTACAGGCCTTTTCACTTATTATTCTTTATTTTTTTATCATAAAAATTATATGTATATCCTCCTTGAAAAAATTGAATATTGATAAAAGTAAAGTTTTCTGGAGCCCCTAACCTCAGTTCCCTCCCTACCTCCCCAAAGAAGACCATTATTATTAATGGTGTATGAACTTCTCTTTCTCATGCATTTACATTTTTTTTCATAGAAAATAAACTCATCTTTATATTTTGACAGTTAATCTTCCGGGCTGTGCCTGGGGTTGCCTTTCATTCATGATTACTTTTTAAGACAGGCCACATATATATATAAGTGTATGTAAATAAAATAATTTATGAAACCTAAAAAAGAAAAGATAACACATGGAATATATCTTCATGGAAGCTCCTAGAAAATAGAGTGCACATGTCAGCCCCGATATCTCTCAGCTACTTTCTCTTTTCTGAATACTGAGCCTTCAGGGGCTGCCAGGGCGGTTGACACATGCTCTGTGCCAGAAGGGTGAATGTGTAAGAAGGAAAGGCCCTTGCATTGGAGATCACCCCCAAGTCCCATTCTACAGATGGGTAGATCAAAGCCCAGAGAGGAGGAAATGAATTTCCAAGGTCACACAGCTGGGAAGACGCCAAGCAGGGGTAGAAACCCAGCGCCTTCCTGATCCCCAGTCCTGTGCCCATTCCACACTCACATGTCCAGTTCCTGCTTTCGTTTTGGGAACTTGCCCACAGACCAACCTCTGCGGGGTCACCGAGGGGTGCTCATTTGACATTTAGTCCCATCTAGTACACACAAGGCACACACTGTCAATGATGTGGGAAAACGGAACTCGAAGGACATTGTAGAGATGTGTGCATTCTCTCCTTTATCAGAAGGTTTACCGTTGGCCTTTTCTATGCCAGGACCTGAGGTAGCTAACATGGGAACACAGAGCTGCGTCACGTAAGGTCCTGCCCTCTGCAAGTTTACAACTAATTGAGGACACAAGACAAGTACAGTAACAGCCATCGTGCCAAGTCTCAAGTGCCAAGTCCCATTGGAGAGGCAGAGTGCACAGAAAGAGCTGGCAACATTGCATCTAAGAGTAGGGGATTAGAGAAGGCTTCCTGGAGGAGGTGGCATCTGAGCAACCCTTGAAGGATGATTAGATGAGAGGCCATAAGAGAGGGGAATTCCAGGCACAGCAAGGTGCTGAGCAAGAAAAGCAAGGAGGGTTTCAGAGAAAAGGTGGAGGTCAGGTTGGTAGGTAAGGTGAGAATGCTTGTAAAGGTGCTGGAGCCAGGCTTAGCCTCCTTGCACTGCAATCATGAGGCACGTGTCTTCTTGCCTTCGCTAGAGCTTATGCTCCAGAGGAAAGACAGCAGGCTTTATAGCTCTAAATCTTCTTGATGCCTGGAAACGTCATGTATATGTTATATAATCTTGATTATTTATAATTCTATTATGTTATAATTTTTTAAAATTATTATTATTTTTTTAAAGACAGGCTTTCACCTTGTTGGTCAGGCTGGTCTTGAACTCCCGACCTCAGGTAATTCGCCCACCTTGGCCTCCAAAGTGTTTGGATTACAGGTGTGAGCCACCACACCCGGCCTATGTTATAAGTATTATATATTTCATCTGAGAATGCACACATTAGATGTATATCTATATACAAGATATTAAAAAAATATATATATATATACATAGAATATTTATAAAAGAGAGATGGGAGGAAGAAAAGAGACTAAGTAAACAAGCAGGTGAAGAAGTCACCTCCTCCTGTCACCCATTCCTTATCCTTCCCTGGGGATACTGTGTTTTCTCATTCTAGAGTCTAAAATAATTGTCAATTCAGTCTTGTGCTGTAATGTGGATATGTCACAGGTGATTTGACTGAATGTTCTAGTGTGATAATCACCGTGTATTACTTCTTAGAAGTTACAAACAGCTTTGCTGTTTCTATCCCTGAGAGGAATATGTGACTGTCACAAATCCCCTCAGGAACCAGGAGCAGACACTTACAAAATCCACTACTGTAAGAGAAAAAAAATCACCCTCTCTAGGGATAAAAGAAACGCCAGTTAAACAACATGAAATATAATTTCCCTTCTTCTCTTCAAATAAGCAAAACTTTTAAATGAATGAGAATATGCACGAACATGATTGAGATATTCCAGTTCACATGAATCAAGTCTGTATTAAGGATCTTGTTTTTTTTTGAGACCGAGTCTCACTCTGTTGCCCGGGCTTGAATGCAGCGGTGTGATGACGGCTTACTGCAGCCTCCACCTCCTGGGCTCAACCGATCCTCCTACCTCAGCCTTCTGAGTAGCTGGGACCACAGGCACACACCACCACACCTGGCTAGTTTTTGTATTTTTTGTAGAGACGGTGTCTCATCATGTTGCCCAGGCTGGTCTAGAATTCCTGGGCTCAAGCAATCCTCCCTCCTTGGCTTCCCAATGTGTTAGGATTACAGGTGTGAGCCACCACACCTGGCCCAGGAATCTTAAAATGTTCATCCCTCTAGACAGTAGTTAACATTTCTTTGTATTTATTCAAAGGAAGAAAATCAGAAATGTAGACAAAGCATTAAGTATGAGTGTTCATTTCAGGATTACTTGTCACAGAGACAAATGAGAAATAATAGAAACGGCAAAATGAAGGTCATGATTAAGCAATTTATAATGGACCCAGCCAGCGGAGTCTTAGGCAGGCCTTACGATGGATGTTCATGGAAGAGATTTTAATGGCATAAAAACATGTACATGTGTGCATATGTGTTCTGGTTTGTTTATCCCTAAATTCTTTAATATGTTTTTTTCTAAAAGTAGAGACTTTTTTAACCTAAAAATTATTAAAATCAGGAAATTAATGATGCTATGACACCATTACTTAATTCATAGACATAAACTCACCATTGTCCTAATAATATCCTTTATAGCAAAAGGGAAAACTTTTTCTTCTAATCAAGGATACAATAGCTGCAGTGAACCACCCCAAAAGAAGGAGCAACACTAAGATGTCTCATGTCCAGAGGCGATGGAAGAAAGTTGGAACAAAATATACCCAGGGGAAATTGACAAGAGAATTAACTGGGGAACGATACCAGGGCGGCCAGTCCTATCAACCTTGCATTTCTCCATCTACCCTCCATGTAAGAGTTTTGGAGGCAAGGACTTGGATTAATGAGAAAGGGCCATGTATTGAGTGGTTGTCAAAATCTGGGAGGAATGAGAAACATCCAAGCCTAAAAGACCAGCTGCTGAGCTTCCTACCTAGCAGCAGGTCCTGCCTGTCAACACTGTATGGAGCACAAGCTCAGCAGCTGTTTTGCCCCTCTCTATACACAGGCAGCTCAACCAAAGGCAGCTGTCAGCCTAACAAGACATTGCAACTTCAAAAATGCACACAGTCAAAGATCACCAAATGCCTGAGGAGTGCAATACTATAAAAAAGAGATCACACATCCAACAGACAGACAAATGCACACCTGAAGAAAGAGAGTTAATAGGGAAAGCCAGAACTAGACTTAAAAATAAATGTGATTATAAATCCTCAGAGAGATAGGAAAGAGTATTTTATTCATGATACAGGAATACCTGGTTGTAAATAAGAAACAGACATTTTGTAATAAAAGATATTATTGAAATAAAAATAGATGGGCCAATAGCAGAATGAACACAATTAAAGGGTGAATCTGAGAACTGGAAGATGAGGTCTGGGAATTCTTTTAGAATGCAACACAAAGTGAGAGAGACAGATTTTAAAAAGAAAAAAAAAAGGTAAAGATATAGGGAATCAATTCAATATTCATCTACTAAGAGTTCTAGAATTACAGGCCAGAGATAACAGAGATAAAGTATCATTTAAAGAAACAATAACTAGAGATTTCCCAGTATTTTTTTAAAAGTAGGTTCTCAGATTGAAAGGGCTCACTAGGTACCAATAAAATAACTTTTTAACCCACATCTGGACTCATCATAGGGAAACTGCATAACGTCAAAGATAAAGAAAACAATCTAAATGCTCAGAGAAAAGAAATTAGATGCACCCAACAGAAAAAAAAAAACATCAGATGTTTTTAGCAACGTAAGTTCAATACCTTCAAAATGCTAAAGGGACATTATTCTATAGCCAAATTATATTTAAATGTGAGGATAAAATAGAGGTATTTTCAAACATACTCAGAAAGTTTGCTCACTCATTCCCTTCCAGATCCTTTTTGGGAAAAAAGAAAAGCAATTAGATGTTGTACTCTAGTTAAGAAAAAAACAAAAACAAAACTCAAGAAGAAACAGTGGCATACAAAAACCAAAAGTGAATTTCTTTTTTTGAGGCAGGGTCTCTCTCTGTTGCCCAGGCTACAGTGTAGTGGTGCAAACATGGCTCACTGCAGCCTTGAACTCCTGGGTTCAAGTGATCCTAGGTGTAGCTGGGAGCCTTGCAAGTAGGCCCAGCTTCCCAAGTAGCTTGGACCACAGGTGTGTACCACCATGCTCAGCTATTTTTTTATTTTTATTTTTTGTTGAGGTAGGGTCTCACCATGTTGTCCAGGCTGGTCTTGAACTCCCTGACTCAAGCATTCCTCCTGCCTCAGCCTCCCAAAGTGCTGGATTATAGGCATGAGCCACCACACCCAGCTGTGAATTTCTTAAAATAATTAAATAAGTATTATTTTTATCTAGATAACAACTTCCTGAAAAGTTATAACAACCTGGAACTAAAATGTCAGAGGTTAGCATACTGTAGAATGTGTAGGAACATTCTACAAGTGGAGGTAAAGAAATAAAGCTTCCTGTTAATATTTTTGCCTTGTTTGGGTGATGGTAAAAAATAATTATAGGAGGCCATTGTTTTGGACAAAGCTCCTGCCATATTCCCCAACAGAAAAGGCTAAAAACAAAAATGGAGTCACCCATGCTAAAGTTCCACCTCACCAAACACAAAGTAAGTTGTTATCTGATCTTCTGGGGAATCAGGATGAAACTGACCCAACAGTACCATAGATTTTTTTTTTTTAAATAAACATAGAAATGGACATTTCTGGTCTTAAAGCTTGAAACTTTCATTTATCTGAGTTCCTTCCTCAGGAGAGAACCCCCAGGCCTCAAAAATATCAAAGAACTGAAATTCAAGAGATCATAGTATTCAGACAATGAGATGACAGGCCCCTCATTCATCATGACTGTTTCTTTACCCCTTCCAAGTTCCTGTTTTCCCACACGTGGTTACATTTCTTCCCTGTTATGTAAACCCCTAATTTTAGTCGATAAGGGAGATAGATTTCAGACTGATCTCCTTTCTCCTCAGCTAAAGCACCCAATTAAATTCTTCTTTCTTGGCAATACTTGTTGTCTCAGTGATTGGCTTTCTGTGCTGTGAGCACTAGGACCTAGACCAAACCCCTGGTGTTTTGGTAACAAGAAGAGAGAGATAACAACCAGTTCCCCAAACAAGCCAGTTAAAATCAGCATTATAATAAAGTTCCCTCCATTTTAATCCCTACCAAAAAAGTAACCTGATATTAACCAATCAGTTATCTTTCCATTATTCTTTCTCTCTGTCCCTGCCTTACAAAAAAAGTAACTTTGAAATTACCAATCAGTTATCTTTCCATTATTCTTTCTCTCTGTCCCTGCCTTACAAAAAAAGTAACTTTGAAATTACCAGTCCACTTTTCATTCTTTGTTTCTGCTTTCTTCGGCTCTTCTCTGCCTATAAAAAACCAACCTCTTCTGCTCAGCTCTTTGGAATACTTATTCTATTTTGTGGAATAAAGTGTTGCCCAATTCTAGAATGCGAATAAAGCCAATTAAGATGTTTAAACTAAATTTGTTGTAATTTTGTCTTTTGACAGTGAAGACATAGATACCAATTAGTTCTTTAAAAATATACTTGCTTATGTGCATTCAAAATGAATGTTACTAAGCACGTGAAAAGAATTCAACATTATTAGTCATTAGGGAAATGCAAATGAAAACCACAATGAGGCACCTCATAACACCCATCAGGATGGCTATAATAAAAAAGATAGACAATAATAAGTATTGGCAAGGATGTGGAAAAATTGGAACCCTCATACGTTGCTGATGGAATTGTAAAATAGTACAGTCACTTTGGAAAATTATTTGGCGGTTCCTCAAAATGTTAAACATAGAGTTACTATATAATCCAGCAACTCTACTCCTGGTACATACTCAAGCAAAGTGAAAACATATGTTCACACAAAATCTGTATACAAATGTTCATAGCAGCACTATTCATAATAGCTAAAAATTGGAAACAACTAAAATGTCCATCAACTGATAAATGGATACACAAAATGTGGTATACTCATACAATGGAATATTATTCAACAATAAAAAGGAATGAGGCACCGATACATGTTATAGCATAAGTAAACCTTGGGAACATTATAAGCAGAAGAAGTCAAACACAACAGGCCACATATTGTATGACCCTATTTATTTACTTATTTATTTCAGAGACAGCATCTCACCGTGTTGCCCGGGCTGGAGTGCAGTGGCTATTCACAGGCATGATCATAGCACACTATAGCCTGGAACTTCTGGGGCTCCAAGGATCTGCCTGCCTTAGCTGGGACTACCAGTGCACACCACAATGCCCAGCTCTTTATGATTCCATTTATATGAAATATCCAGAAGGGGCAAATCCATAGAGACAGAAGATACATTAATCATTGCCAGGGGCTAGAGGGAGGGGAAAATGAAGCATGATTGTTAATAGCTGCAGAGTTTCTTTTTGGGGGTGATGAAAATGTTCTGAAATTACATAGTGGTAATAGTTGGACAACTCCATAAACATATGAAAAATGCCCAGTATATACTTAATTTAAAAACTGTATTTTTTTTTTTTTTTGAGACAGGATTTTACTCTGCTGTCCAGGCTGGAGTGCAATGGCTCAATCAAGGTTCACTGCAACCTCTGTCTTATGGGCTCAAGTGATCCTTCCACCTCAGCTTCCCAAGCAGCTGGGACTGCAGGTGTGCACCACCACACCCAGCTATTTTTCTTGTATTTTTGGTAGAGACGGGGTTTTTCCATGTTGCTGGGTCTCAAACTCCTGGGCTCCAGTGATCTGCCCATCTCAGTCTTGCAAAGTGCTGGGATTACAGGTGTGAGCCACTGTGCCTGGCCATCATTAGATACTTTAAAAGGGTAAATTTTATGGCATGTGAATTGTATCTTAATAAACCTGTTTTTTTTTTTTAAAGAATGTTACAGTAGAATATTATTCAACCAAAAAAATGAAGAACTAACATATGCTACAACATGGATAAACCTTGAAGACATTATGCTAAGTGATAAGCCAGTCACCAAAGGCTAAATATTGTATGATTCCATCTACATGTGGTACTTACTCAAATTCATACCGACAAAAAGTAAAATGGCAGTTGGGAGGGGCTGGAGAGGGGGGGAATGGGGAATTAACCTTCGATAGGTACAGAGTTTCATCTGGGGAAGATGAAAATGTTCTGGAAATGGATGGAAGTGATGGTTGTGCAACAATGCGTATGTATGTAAT
Source organism: Alouatta palliata (assembly GCA_004027835.1). Lineage (NCBI taxonomy): Eukaryota > Metazoa > Chordata > Mammalia > Primates > Atelidae > Alouatta > Alouatta palliata. The sequence goes on along the minus strand of PVKV010015332.1, from coordinate 11,034 downwards.
GCCACTGACCTGTACACTTAAAAAGCGTTAAGATCATCGGTCATCGGCACCATCCTGCAATCTAAGGCTCGGCTTTAGCGCTCTGCAAGGACACTGGGCCCCACCTGGGCAGGCATCCTGGCTTGCAGGGTCCTAGACAGGCACAGAGGAGGGCCATGCCCCCAACACCTCATGCTCCACATTCTGGGGACAGCTGCAGCACTGGTGAGAGCCAGAACTGTTAAGCGCCCGGAGAGCCAGTAGCCCAGGCTCCTCTTAGCAACCGAGGCAGTGCCTTGGCCTGGGGCAGGCAGCACTGGGGATCTGTGGCCAGGTGGGCGGTGCAGCTTCTCACTGTTGGGGATTCACTGGGAGCTTGGGAGGCTGAGGCTGCCCAGCAGCCAGAACGGTGCACGTGAATGTCCTGGCTGATGTGCTCAAGAGCATCAACGATGCTGACAAACAGGAGCAAACGCCAGGTTCTCATTAGGCCATCCTAACAGGCTCCTAGGTTCAAAGCCATCGTCTGGTTTCTTCTTTTTTTTTTTTTTTTTTTTTTTTTTTTGCGTCACCAGGCGCCAGGCTGGAGTGCAATGGCGCGACCTCGGCTCACTGCAACCTCCGCCGCCCGGGTTCAAGCAATTCTCCTGCCTCAGCCTCCCGAGTAGCTGGGACTACAGGCGCGCGCCACCACGCCCAGCTAATTTTTTTGTATTTTTAGTAGAGACGGGGTTTCACCATGTTGACCAGGCATCGTCCGGTTTCTAACCGTAACGATGAAGCATGGCTACATTGGTGAATTTGAAGCCATTGATGATCACAGAGCTGGGAAAACAGTGAACCTCGCAGGCAGGTTAAACAAGGGTGGAGTGATCAGCCTCGTATTTGCTGTGTGTTGGTCATTTCGCATTGCTATAAAGAAATACTTGAGGCCGGGTAATGTATAAAGAAAAGAGATTTCTTTTGGCTGACCGTTCTGCAAGCTCAAGAAGCATAGGACCGGCATCTGCTTCTGATGGAGGCCTCAGGAAACTTCCACTCAGGGGCAAGGCGAAGGGGGAGCCGGCACATCACATGGCAAGGATGGAGGAAAGATGGAGCGCGGGGTGGGGGGGTGCACTCTTTTAAACAAGCAGATCTCAGTGAACTCTCAGAGTGAGAACTCACTCGTGATGGCAAGCAGAGCACCAAGCTATTCTTAAGGGACTTGCCTCCATGACTCAGACACCTCCCACTGGGCCCTACCTTCAACACCGGGGATCACATTTCAACATGAGATTTGGAGGGCACATACATCCAAACCATATCAATGTGCAACTCAAAGATCTAGAAAAACGGCAGAATAATCTGCTTTCATCCACCAGTTTCAATTCCTAGTACTAACAACCTCAGCTGGCATCATGGACCATGAAAAAAGCAAGACAAAAACACGTAGGAGGGAAAATCCTGGGATTCTTTTTTAGGGGTATAATACATACCTACAAATAAAATGCCTCAGTGGACTCTGATGCTTCCAAAACATGAATAAATAAAATGGTTAAAACCTGGTAAATAACAGCAAAATTATTTTTTATATTAAATGCTTTTCCAAGAAATTATAACACTTATGAGTTTACATATCTAACAACATAGCTTTGAAATAACAACAAGATTTTATAGAATTACTAAGAGTAATTTATAATTTGTATACATCTGGAATCATATAGCTGTGTGTGTGTGTGTGTGTGTGAGTGTGTGTATATATATATTTTTTAGATGGAGTCTGTCACCCTCTGTCATGCTCTCTCACCCAGGCTGGAGTAAAGTTGTGCTATCTCGGCTCACTGCAACCTCTGCCACCCAGGTTCAAGTGATTCTCCTGCCTCAGCCTCCCAAGTAGCTGGGATTACAGGCACATGCCACCATGTCTGAATAATTTTTGTATTTTTGGTAGAGACGGGGTTTTACCATGTTGGCCAGGCTGGTCTCGAACTCCTGACCTGAGGTGATCCACCCACCTTGGCCTCCCAAAGTGCTGGGATTACAGGAGAGAGCCATGATGCCCAGCCTATTTTTTTTCCCCCAACAGGATCTTGCTCTGTCACCCAGGCTGGAATGCAGTGGCATGATCATACCTCACTATAACCTTGAACTCCTGGGATCAAGGGATCCTCCTGCCTCAGCCTCCTGAGTAGATGGGACTACAAGTGCAGACTATTGCATCTGGCTAATATTTTTAGTTTTTGTAAAGATGGGGTCTCACTTTGTTGCCCAGGCTGGTTTCAAACTCCCGGGCTCAAGTGATCCTCTCATCTCTGCCTCCCATAGTGCTGAGATTACAGGTGTGAGCCACTGTGCCCAGGCTAGACCTATATTTATATTGAGAGACTCACACACATTCATCAGACACTGACAAATCAAGAAGATAAAAAAGTTTAGAAGTATAGAGTATCTGAAGAGCAAAACAGTATTAGTTTAAGTCATACTAGTGACTGTAACAAATAAACTCTTAACTATCAGTAGCTGGACACTTAAACAATCAAGGTTAATTTCTTTTTCATGTGAAGTTCAATCTTTGGTTGTGGGGCACAGAGGAAGGGTCTCTGCTCCACACAGTTCAAGCTGACAGATAGTCTGTCACCTTCAACATGTAGTTTCCAAGGTCACTCTGCATGTTGAGATATTGGCATTCACAGCAAGAGACAGAAAGGAGACTCACATGTGAGCTGGGCCTGGAAGTGACACACATAATTTCTGCTCATGCTCCATTGGCCAAAACTTGGCACATCTAATTGCAAAAAAGTCCAGGAAATATAGCCTAGTTGTGTGCCCAGGAGGAAGGGGAACAAGTTTGTTCATCAATTAGCTAGTTTTTAACACAATAATGAACAGATGACCTGCGAATGTAACGGGTATATGTAGAACTTTGAACTCAATAGAAAATGTACATTCTTCACAAATATAAATGGAACCTTTATAAAAATTGACTAAGTATTGACTAAGTATTCAAGTGCACAGTAAGTTCCAAAAAGTTTTTTAAGTGATATAGCTGGACATAGTCCCAGCTACTTAAGAAGATGAGGTGGGATGATTGCTTCAGCCCAGGAGCTTGAGTCCAGCCTTAGCAACATAGCAAGACCCCATCTCTAAAAGTAAGTAAGTAAGAAAAGTGATATAATACAAAACATTTAATGAAAATATTTTGTGTCAACAACACGAAGAGGGCTGGAAACTTGCGTACATCAAGAAGTTTGAAAACACAGGTCTAAATAATTAATGGGTTGAAGAGAAAAACTACAATAAAAATAGAATTGACTGAAGTACTACTTTAAGATGAAGTCAAAGTAGACTTCAGGGAAATACGTAAACTTACTTGGTCTTATTATAAAGCAACAAAGACTAATGGTGAATGAACTTAGCTTTTGCTTTGCTTCCCTAGGGCTGCCCTAACAAATTACCATACACTGTGTAGCTTAACACAATAGACATTTATTGTCTGATGGTTTTGGAGGCTAGAACTGAAATCAAAGTATTGGCAACATCGTGTTCTCACTGAGGGAGGAGACGTCCCTACGTCTTACTGTCTGCTGGTGATTGCCAGCAATCGTTGGCATTCTTGGCATGTAGGCACACCACTCCAATCTCTGCTTCAGTCACCACATGGCATTCTCCTTGTGTGTGTGTCTCAGGGTCTAAAACTCTCTTTTCTTATAAGGACACCAGACATGTTGGATTTAGGGACCACCGTAATCCAGTATGATATCATCTTAATTTGATTACATCTATAAAGATCCTATTTCCACATAAGGTTGTACTTATAGGTTCTGGGTGGACATCAATTTCAGGGGGACGCTATTCAACCCAACAAAAACAAACTGGGGGGAAATGCAAAAAATAGGTAAAGAAAGTAGAATAAAGAAAAAGAAGCCAGGTGCGGTGGCTCATGCCTGTAATCCTAGCACTTTGGGAGGCTGAGGTGGGTGGATCACCTGAGGTCAGGAGTTCAAGACCAGCCTGGCCATCATGGTGAAACCCCATCTTTAAAAAAAAAAAGAAAGAAAGAAAAAGAGTAGACAGAAGAACAAAACAATAAAACAGACAGGAAAAGTTAATAAGTTTGAAAAGAAAAACGTTTCCAACTTGATCAAGTGAAACCAAAGGGAGTGCAAATTAACATTATCTAGATTGCAAAACGATCGAACTACGGATTCAGAAGAGATTTAAAGTTATGAGACTACTAAACAACATTACGTACAGATTCTAGGAAATAGCTGGCTTGTCAGGAACTGTTTTTCAGACTCTTTGCATATACATGGGGCTACATAGCTGTACTAGAAAAGTGAGTGGAAGTCATTTTCAGGTCGAGGTGGTTAAAGATCTGGTGTTCCTCCGTTGTCTCTTCCTCTTCTGCAGCAAATTTGGGGGTGACAGGCTGAATGTGGCACCGTTACAAGACGGAATGATTCTGGATTCCTGAGTCACCCTTGAAGGACCATTGCTTCATGCGCAGCGGTCACATTAGACTTTGTGCAAGTAGGGCCCACTGTGTGTTTGGCCATTGAGATACTGGAGTTTTCTGTTACAACACTGAGCCTATTAACAAGGTTCATCATTAGATGTATTCTCATTAATGTTAAGAGCAAGATTAGAATACCCACTATTAATTACCCTTCTTCAACATACCCAACTTCATGCAGTAAGATTTCCTCCAAAATAGAGATATAAGTATTAGAAGGGAAGAAGACAAAGCCTTAATTATATACAGATGAGATGTGGCTGTCTTATCTAGAAGACCTAAAAGAACCGATGAAGGAACTGTTAAATAGTACCAATATACCAAAATTAATTGCCTTTCTACATAAAAGTATAATCTATAAGAAAATGTAATTGGAAAGAAACAATAGAAACAAAGACTAGGAAAATCTTCAAGAAAAATTCTAGTAAAAGATAAATAAGATCCTTATGAAGGTTATTTTAAGCTGGACTAAAACACATTTTAAAAGACCCAATAAATCAATATGTGAAATTCTTGGATAGAAAGACGCTATATTCTAGATACATTTCTCAAAATTTACGTATGAATTCAAAGCAATAACAATCAAATTACTCAAAAGACTTTTCGCAGACCTTCATAAATGGATTCATATGGAAGAATAAATGTACGGGAAGAACAAAGTCAATGAAACAGAAAAAAAACGGGTAACTTGCCCATCAGCTGTTAGGATACATTATAAAGCAATAGCAATCAAAACAGTGTAGTATTTGCATGAAAATAGAAAAGGAGATAAATGAATAGATAGAAAAGAGTAAAGGGTCAGGAAATAGATCTATGTTTATATGGGGATTTGGCATACGATAGGATTGATATTTGAAATGAGTGGAAGAAAGACCATTCAATAATTGGTATCGAACCAACTGACTATGCATATGCAAAGCAACAAAATTAGATTCCTATCACATACATACACAAAAATAAATCCAGATGGAGTCAATGTTTTAATGTTAAAAAAAAGATAGGTAGATAGATACTTAAAATTATCAGTGAAAAACGTAGATCAAATCTTTTTGAACAACAAAACAAAAGTCTATAAAGGAAAATACATAAATTTTGCTATATTAAGTATTTAAAATTCTGCATGTCAAAAGACAACGCAAAGAAAACTAAGATAACCAGCTGGCTGAGGAAAATGTGACAGATACAGAAAAAAAAGATACTAGCCTAAATATACAAAGCAACTCTATAAACTAATTTTTTAAATAGCCAATAAACATCAACATATACTTAATCATACTAATAATCAGGAAAATCACAGACAAATAAATTATTTCCACTCAGTAGATTCTAAAAACTGGAAGCTTTTTTTTAAAGTTAAGTTTTATAATCAAGCAAAGCAGTGTTATAAGCTCACAAAGATGCTCATTATATGCAGTAGTTTAGAGGGCAATTTGGCAGTGTGGATTAAAAGTAAATAAATGAACATCCAGCAATTCTACTTCCGTGCAGCTACCACCAGAGAAGCATTAGCCCCTGTGCAGAGGAACATGCAAAGTTATTCATTGTAGAATTTATCACAGTAGCAAAAAATTGGAACCAATGTCTATGCTCATCAAGAACAAAATGGATAGATATTAATGCGGATTATACATAAGGTGGAATAATATAGGTGTCAAATGGGCAGAAAAGAAAAAAGCAAATTGCAGAGAAAACATTATACCATTGTGTAAAAGACACATGCTCTCTCTATATACACACACACACACACACACGTATTATTACAGTATACATTTCCTGTGGGCCTACATAAATAAATTGGGTATAAATAAATGGAAAGTGAGTATAAATAAGTGGGAAAAAATTCAATGGTCTGGAAGAATATATTAATACATCATCAGAGAATTCAGGGCTGTCGGTGGTGATCAGACAGATCTTTAGATTCAATATTCTAAGTTAAATATTAATCATTAAATAAATTAAAAATTACAACATAATTAAAAATATAATTTACTCTGTACAAGGAAAAAAATTATAGAAAAAAGACTGAAAGGAAATGTACAACAATGTATAACAATGGTTGCTTCTGGGTGATGTGTTTATGGGTGATTTTTCTTTCTGCTTTTTTTTCCTTTCATTTTTTGTACTTTACACATTTTCTGAAATGGCCATGTGTTACTTTATAATTAGCCATGAAAAATGAAAAAGAAAAATAAAGGGCGTTTAAAAAACCCACTGTCAAATTCAGTCTTTAAAGAGGACTGTGCTTACTACTCCTCTTCCCCCAAGGAGGCCCTGACATTTAGAAACAATATAAAACACTCTGAAGCACGATTTAATCCTATTACTCTTCTGGACCTCTTACAAACCGGGGGATGATCCCTTTGACTCTTTAAAATAAATCTCCCAAGGTCACGGGGATCGTCAGTAACAGAGGGGGATGAAACTCCCAGGCCGGTGCTCCTCCCCTGTGCCATCTGGCACCTCAGAGTTTCAGCAAAGATTTACTGCTTGAGCTAGCCAAAAAGCCAAACGCTCAAATTCATCTTCTTTCTAAGAGAACGTTATTCCACTTAGGATCACTCTACTAACTTGCCACTGCCTCCTTTTTGGGCCTCAGTTTCCTCGTCTGTAAAATGAGGGGGTTGTGTTGTCTTGCAGGTCTGTAAATTTCAGGTTCCTAAAACGGCCTGTGTGTCTGTTCTCTTCCCAGCTACTCCAAGGGATCCGCTTCTTCCTGCTTGCTCTATGGCCATCTCTGGGAGACCGATTCCAATCCTGCGATTTGGTTCTGCTGTGAATTCATGTCCTGGGTGTCCCTGAGCAAAGCAGTGCCTGTCTGGGGACCTCAGTTTTCCCATCTCTGCAAGGAGGGTTTGGGCCCACACCAGAGTTTTTCACAATCCGGGAAGGTGGAGTGGGGTGAGTAGCTCCCTAAGCATCTATTTTTGCAAACTGAGGTTCTGGGTAAGGTTTCCTTTGAAACAAGAATCTTCAGCTACCACCCTGCTTGAAAACCACTGGGCAAGGAGACTTCGCAAGCTCTTTTCCAGGGTTGACATTCTGCTTCTTCATGAGCGGCAGAACACAAGGTACCAGGGTGAAATGAAGATGACTCCCTTGGCTTGGGGCTCCCGTCCTCCTCCCTGTTGGGGGCTGAGCTGTTTGGTATTAGGATCTGAAATGCTGGGATCAGCGCAGCCCCCACTTCTCTCTCCCTCCCGCTCCCCGTCACCTAGGCAACCGGGCGGGGCCTGGGCCCGCGGTTCCTCCCTCCCCCTTTCTCCCCACTCAAACGCCAGGCTGCATTCCCACTCTCGGCCTCCGCCTCTGCCCACAGGTTCTCTGCGTCCTCCAGTAGGGCTGCGTTTTGTGAGCATGGAAACCAGATTTCAAGCTGGGGGTGGTGCCCAATGCCCGAAAACGATCCTGGTTTGCATGCTAGATTTGCCTGGCTTCTGGGCGGACGTGTTGCAGGCAAAGGGTCTGACCTTGCCGGGGCAGCGTGTGCAGAGCTTTGGAGGCCTGAGATGGGCTTGTTGGTGCTCAGGGGGCCAGGAACAGGCAGGGTACTCTAATATCACAGCGTCCTAGAATGCCAAGGCAAACAGCTGTGAGAGCCCCTGGGTAGGCAATCTGGGGTGGGCGCCCGAAGCACTCCTCCGAGAGGTTCTCTGCTCCACGTGGGGAGTTAGGAGCAAAGGGCCCTGGAGTATAATTTCCCACGGAGTTATCTCTGCGACCCTGTGGCCAGGGCTGGGGTCCAGGGTCCAGGTGGGAGTCCAGGCTGGGCTCATGATAATGGGCATATAGGGGCAAATGAAGGGGCAGACATCAGGGAGTTGGAAGGGGTGGACAGGGCTTTGTAGAGGCAACTGGCTGAAATTTGTACCTGCAAATTACACTGAAAAGTTGGGGTTCAATTTAAGGACTGAGTTGGAGCTCTGAAGGGAAAACGTTGTGAGCCCATGCCAAGCTCAGCCATAAAAGGCAGCAGGACCCTGGGCAAGTCCTAGCTACTTGGTTTCTTCAACAATGAAACGGCAGGGAGAAGGTACATGGACCAGGGCAAAGGTCACATATTAACAGCAATTAGAACTAATAGATTCAGCAAAACTGCAGAGTGCATGATCCACACACAAAAATCGACTGCATTTCTATATACATAAGGCGATGGACCATCCAAAAAAGACATTAAGAAAACAATTCCATGTGTAATAGCATAACTTTTTTTTTTAAAGATGTATACTGGAATTTTTTGCTTAATTTTTCTGTAAACCTAAAACTGCCCTCCCAAAATAAGGTCTATCACTTTGTGGTGGGGCAGGGGCGAGGGGGGCAGGAAATAGAATACGCCAGGCACCTTGGCTCATGCTTGTAATCCCAGCGCTTTGGGAGGCCGAGGCAGGCAGATGGCTTGAGCCTAGGAGTTTGAGACCAGACTGGCCAACATGGTGAAAGCCTGTCTCTACAGAAAAATACAAAAATTAGCCAGGTGTGCTGACACATGCCAGTGGTCCCAGCTACTCTGGAGGCTGAGGTAGGAGGGTCACCTGAACCTGGGAGGTGGAGGCTGCAACGATCCCAGATCGTGCCACTGCACTCTAGCCTGGGTGACAGAATGAGACCCTGTCTCAAGCAAACAATGAAACCTGTTTCAAACAACAACAACAACAACAAAAAAAACTTTAAAAAACTTTTTTTAATTAAATACTTAGCAATATATTTAATTGAGAAGATGTGAGACTAATACAATGAATACATTGTTAAAATAAAGAAGATCTAAATAAATGGAAAAACATCCTGAGTCTGTAGATTTGAAGACTTAATATTAAGATGGCAATACTACACAAAGCAATCTATAGATTCAATGCAATCTCTATCAATATCCCATGGGCCTCTTTGCAGAAATAGAGAAGATGATCCTAAAATTCATGTGGAATTGTAAGGGGCCATGAATAGCCAAAACAATCATGAAAAAGAACTAAGGAGACTTAGCCCTCCTGATTTCAAAACTTACTACAAAGCTACAGTAATCATCATGTACATACTGGCATAAGGATAGACATACAGATAAATGAGATATAATTAAGAGTCCAGAAATAAATTCATACATCATGGTCAACTGATTTTCAAAGGCGACTGCAACCATTCAGTGGGAAAGAAGAGTCTCTTCAACAAATCATGATGGGAAAACTGGATATCTGCATGCAAAAGAATGAAGTTGGAACCCTACTTTGCAACATATACAAAAACTAATTCAAAATGGATAAAAGGCCTAAATGTAAGAGCTAAAACCATAAAACTCTTACATGAATATATGAAGGTAAATGTCCATGACCTCAGATTTGGCATTGGTTTAAGAAATGACACAAAAAACACAAACAACACAGAAAAAATTAGAGGCTGGGTGCAGTGGCTCATGACTGTAATCCCAGCACTTTGGGAGGCTGAAGTGGGCAGATCACAGTTTTCAAGACCAGCCTGGCCAACATGGTGAAACCCTGTCTCTACCAAAAATACAAAAATTAGTTAATTTTTTATTAATTAAATTTTATTAACTAAATTTTATTAACTAAAAATGTGGTGGCACGTGCCTGTAGACTCAGCTAGTCGGGAGGCTGAGGTGGGAGAATCACTTGAACCTGGGAGGCAGAGGTTGTAGTGAGCGAAGACTGCACCATTGCCCTCCATCCTAAGCAACAGAGCAAGACTCTGTCACCAAAAAAAAAAAAAAAAAAAAAGAGGCCAAGGCGGGTGGATCATGAGGTCAGGAGATCAAGACCATCCTGGCCAACAAGATGAAACTCCATCTCTACTAACAATACAAAAAATGAGCCGGGCATAGTGGTGCACACCTCTAGTCCCAGCTACTCAGGAGGCTGAGGCAGGACAATCACTTGAACCCAGGAGGTGGAGGTTGCAGTGAGCTGAGATGGCGCCATTGCACTCCAGCCTGGGTGACAGAGTGACACTCAGTTTCCAAAAAAAAAAGAAAGAAAGAAAAGAAAAAATTTGATAAATTGGACTTCATCAAAATAAAAAAAAAACTGTGAATCAAAAGATGCTATTAAGAGAGTGAAATGGCAACTCACAGAATGGAAGAAGATATTTGTAAGTCATGTATCTAATAAGGACTTGTATCCAGAATATATGAAAAGCTCCTACAACTCAACAGCAAAAAGACAACCCAATTTTAAAATGGGGAAAGGACTTGAATAGACATTTCTCTAAAGAAGATATACAGTGCCAGGAAGCATGTAAAGGATGCTCAGTATCACTGTCATTAGAGAAATCCGAATAAAAAACACAGTAAGACACTATTTTGCACCCACTAGAATGGTTACAATTTTTTTTTTTTTGAGACAGAGTCTCACTCCAATTTTTTTTTTTTCATGATCTGTGGTTTTCTTTTTAATTATCTTAAGTCTTATGATCACACATCATTTTTAAATTTGTGTATATCGCCTCTACTTTAATCCTTTTAAGTTGGTAAAAGCACCATTCCCAATCACAAATACACAGCAGTTGTACAGTTTTGTTTCTGAATGGCTGTTTAAAGACAATCCTAAATCATAACTTAG